>JANHGL010003712.1:62888-97979 GCA_024611195.1 Ceyx melanurus | reverse complement strand
GGAGGAGGGGGCCGGGAGAGAGAGAGAAAAAAAACGCAAAAACCCGTCTATATCCCCTCCCTATAGTCCAGCGGATCTCTTGCTATTCAAGCTTTGGCACGGCGGGGGAAGAAGCGGGGACAGGGGCTGGTTAGGCTATAGGCAGGCGGGGGAGGGAGGGGTGGAAGGAGAGAGGGGGACAGGAGAAGTAGCTGTCCTCAGAGGGCTTCAGGTCCTCTCAGGGACAATCCAACCATCAGACCCACCCCTCTTTTCAGAGGCCAAAATGCAAATCCCAGCGAAGCAGGATCCCGTGACCATCAGTTCACTCCTGCACATCCAGCTCAGATTTCCCAACTGCCTTTGGTTTTACACCCCCCCCACCCCGGCAGCCAAGTTCTCCTCCTACCATGCTTTTTTTTCAAATTTTCTTTCCCTAGATATACCTATTTCCAGTGAGGTTAGAAGATCTATTTTGGGTTTAGTTATTGCACGTGGCATCTCTCATCGCTGCCATTGCTTTGACACACTGTCCCCTCACACACCCATATCCCCTTCTCCACAGAGAAGCCCCAGAGAAGGGGCATCCCAGGAAGGTTGTGAGCACCTCCCATTTGCATAATTCCCCCGTCTGCCAACGAGCTGGCTGGGAGGCAGGAGGGGGACCTAACATTCTCTCTGCTCTTTTTGCACCTTCTTTTCAGTCTCTCTCTCTTTTTCCCCTTACCGGCTTGGCTCCCATCTATGAAAAATCAGCAAATAAAAAGTTACATTAACCCCACCCTGACCTCTCCGACATAATACACTGTGGGCTGATGGGCTGCCTTTGGAGCTTCGTTGAAAAGCTGTCATTCTTCGGCACCCCAAGTACAGCCCAGGGAGCATTTACCGGATAATTAATATATTAAATGCATGAAAAATAGTTACACAGGGCCCCCCCGCCAGATCCTTCCCCCCACACACACATATACTGCCATCTTTTTCAGGGAAAGAAAGGATGCAAAAAAAGAAAGGGGGGAAAAAAAAAAAAAGATAGATACAGCATGTGCACCATCAATATAAAAGCATCCCCTGAATAGCCATCATAAAAACTGTTCATAATTTTATAGCTTCATTCGTGCTGGAGCACCATAAAGGCAGGCCATATTTTTTACACTCAGGATGCCTCATAAAAAAAAAAAAAAAAAGAAAAAAAAAAGAGGAAAGGAAGGAAGAAAAGTTGGCATGGGAGACATGGAAGCAGAGCACAGAAGCCATCAGCTCACCTGAGGGCATGAGCTTGAGAGAAGGGAGTTTGAATTTGTCCTCTCTGACCTGTGAGGTTCTGAATCCCGATGAGGCCATCAGAATAATTATTAATTGGGAAGTCTTTAGCTTTTTCCCCCCTTTTTCCTTTTCTTTTTTTTTTTTTTTGCTGACTGCATATTTGCCTTTTAAAAGGATGATGGAAGGCCAGGAAGGCAGCCCTGCCCTCCAACTGTGTCCTTCACCTTTAAGTGGGCCAGCATCTTTTTCGGTGCTTGGAATCCCCCTCCCCTTTCTCTCCACCTCCCCAAATGCAAAATTCATGAGCTGGAGCATGGATTAACAAATAAATTAAAATGAAGGCAAAGGGGTAGCAATAAAAAATAATAATAATAAAAAAAGGAGGCCTCACCTTCACGTGACAGAGCCTGAGCAATATAACAAACCAGCTCGTTTATTTTCACCAAAGCCCGTTCTCCTGCTTGGAAAGGCAGGTTTTTAAAGCATTTTATCCTTTATTTCCTGTAATATATTTGGACAAGGCAGCTGTAAATCTGAGGCAAGAGGAGAAATCAAAGAGTGGCAGGAGAAGATGGGGGTCGAAGGGAAAGAAGCCGTGTTGGTTTGTGCATATGGCCCCTGAGCTTCTGCGACCTGGGGATTTAGTGTTCACCTCCCCAGAGCAGCTTGTCCGGCTGGCTGCCCCCCACTGAGCCCCCACCACCTGCACTTCACACCCTGCCCTCGTTACACCTGTGCCCACAGATTTACTTTAGTGTGAGATTCCCACGAGCAGGGATGGCCCTTAAAGAAAAATAAAATTAAAAAAATCTACACAGTCGCCTTGTTACACCCTGAGTCAGCAGAGAAGATGTTACAGAAATCAGCCGGTTTGTCTCCAAAGCAGAAGAGGTAAATTGAAGAGAAAGCCCTGGACACCCATTCTCCTCTTGGAGACAGTCATGGGGACCATTCCCTCCCCTGGGAGCTGTATCACAAGGAGGATGCATTTCAACCACAAGAAAATTTCCAAGAAAAGCTCATTTCATTTTTCAGTACAAAGTCAATATTTTGTGGTTTGGGGTTTGTCTTAAATAAATCAAGACTAGAAAAAACTAATTTCCTGCAAAGAACCACTAAAAAAAGCCCCAACACTTTAGTATTTGGTCCAACACTAAGTTCTCTGATTGAAGTTTTCTGATTGAAGAAAGTTTAAGAGAACCAAAAGAAAAGGGAAAACTACTCAGTATTTTTCATCCCTGTGCCCCTCCAGGTCCTTCCCTTAGCTGACCTTCCCCCTACAGCCTCAACACTGACCACCCACAGAAGCCAGGAGACCCAAGTCCCTTTGGCTACAGATCTGACTGAGACTAGCAGGCAAAAGCAGCACCCACCTTCTGTACCTGCTGGCATGTTCATGCCTCATGCTAGGAGCAAATCCGTTCCTGCCACGCTGAACCAGCAAGCCCAGAGCAACACCACTGGACAGGTACTGGGAAACGTTCAACCTCCCTCCACTGTGGGGTACCCCAAGGCCAGCTCCTGCACCTCCCCAGCTCCAGAGTCAACAGGGGCACCAACAACATTGCTTCTGCAGGTCTCCACAAAAAAACTGTTGATTCTTTCATGTCTCAAAACCTAACAAGACATTTGCCTGACAATGATGACAACATCTTCCAAGAGGCAGCTGGGAGGGTCTGTAGGGCAGATTTAACTCCTGGGCAGCATTGCTCACTGTGATCAGCAGCTTCCTCATGGGTCTACATCTGTCAGTGAACCCACCTCTCCTGACTTTGTGTCATAGAATCAGAGAATGTTAGGGGTTGGAAGGGACCTAGAAAGATCACCTAATCCAACCCCCCTGCCAGAGCAGGATCACCCAGACCAAGTCACACAGGAACACATCCAGGTGGGTTTTGAACGTCTCTAGAGAAGACATGTTTGGTAATGTTTGGGAATTAAAGGGAGTTAGAACCCAGAGTAACTTCACTGATATTGCTGAAACTGCTTACAGCTCACATGTTGAGCTCAAGAAATCCAGTGGCACATGACGCTTCCAGGACTTCCAAAAAGCTGTGGGAAACACGCTTGGTTTGCTAATCCAAGCCCAGCTCTGCCACGTCACTTACAGTTTGGGTTCTCGAGCTCTGGGAAGAGGAGCTCAGTCCCTGCATCTGAACAAAGACCCCGCCCAGTACCAGTGAGGAGAAGCCGCCCCAGCAGGAGGTACCCGTGGACCTGCTGCCCAAAGCCCAGCCATCTGCGTGCCGGCGGCGGGCGAGGAACAAGGCACGGCTGGCTGCAGAGCAGCCGCCAGCGCTGCCTCATTTGTCTCTTTCATGTTTATTCATGGCCAACTCTGACGGGGCTGCGGCTCCGTTCGGGAGCTGGCAGCGGGTGGCCCAATAGTGAGAATTAGTGAGGCACACAGCGGCCTGCCTAATGCTGCCAATATTAATGCGCGCCTCAGAAATGAGTAAAGCTTCTTCGAGGGGAAAAAATAACAATAATAAGAGGGTGAACAGGGGTAGGAGGAACCAAGGGGAGCCCAATGTGCTTTGCGAAGCTCTGCCAACGCTCAGTTCTTGAGGTGTCCCCGTTCCGCGTGGGTGCTGACCTCAGTCCCACATGCACTGACCCCATCAACCACAGACAGCAGAGAGAAAACGTTTTGCTTTCGAATAACCGTAAGAACTTGTACAGTCAGAGACTGAAAAAGACCTTCTCAAGCCAGAGCTTTCAGTATCACCATCCTCCCCCTCCTCCAACTTCAACAATCTGGGCAGACACTCAACCTCTAGCCAAGCAAGATGGAGCAATTCATTGCTGCCCTGTTCTGTGCCAACCCTACCTCTGCTCTCAGCTGCTGCTGTGGTGGGACACGAGACCACCTCTCCACCTGAGATCCTCGAGGTGCCACAGTTTGGCAACTCTCACGGCAGCTCCTAAATGTGACTGCTGGAACAAGGCTGGAGATATTTCTTGGGTCATGCCTGAGCCAGCAGCAGCTCCTGGGGCATCAGGCACAGAAAGGTAGAACCCCAAATGTCTGCCAAGATCATCTCCTGTTGCTTTCACTACAACATGACCCAACCTGGCTCACAATCTCTGTTGTTCTAACCCATTTTCCACACAACCTGCATCTGGAAATGGTTAACTCCTCGGGAAAGGAAGACAGTAGACTCAGAGTGATTTTGCTGCCTAACACCAACCCTTTTCACAGCCTGTTTCACCTGCTCTTTGGAAATCAGGGGCCTCATTTTACAACCTACTCCCTCAGTCTCAATGGTCTCAAGAGCAAGACAAAGACAAATGAAGAAAGAGGCAAGAGAGCACCAGGCACCATCCAGTTTTCATGCAGAGAATAGGAACCAAAAGCACATACAACTAAACAGGTCTCCAAAGGTCCCTTTTCAGATTTAGCTGCCATACCACATTTTATCACATAACTACCAAAAATGATGGCAAAAGATGAAATTCTGAGAAGCAGCATCTCAGTAGCAAATTTCTTTATCCCGTTCCTCCTGCACAAATACCCAAGAGTCCTGGGCATAACCCCAGACACAAGGATTTAGAAATAAGGGGGGAAAAAAAAAGGATAAAATAATTCCCTTGTTATACCCACTTAAAAAAAAATAATAATTAGAATAGTTCTAGCAAGGACAGGGATTAGGCCCCAAAAGCAGCTTCTTCCTTCCCACTCACTGTGCCTGTGACCCTCACATTAGCATCACTGGCAGCTGGGAGCATGGGGAGAAAGACAAGCCATGCCCTGCTGTGGCCCCTGCCCACGGCTGCCCCCAGCCAGCTCGCCAAGGCCTGCGTTTCCACGGCAAGAAGCACACTCAACAGCAGCAAGTAATTCTCCCATTTATTATTTGTTCCCATTATACTGTTAACTTTGTTTTTTCCCCAGTAGTTTGTAGTCTCCTTAAATGCTATAGACACACGAGCTGAAAAACAAACAAATGAGAAAAACAAACAAACAAACCTTAAAACACCAAAAAAAAAAAAAAAAAAGGCAACCAGAGCCCCTTTCCTCACATGCAAAATCAAAATGACACAGACAAGCTTCCCACACCCCTCCTATGAGCCACCAAACACAAGATTCCCGCCCCTCAAGCTCCTCTGAGCGTGAACCCCCTTTTTATGGATTAGGTACCTAGTTGTTGGGTTTGCCTTTTGAATTTTAAACAGTTTTCACACCTGGTCTGACAAAGGTTCGGGTAAATTAAGGAAAAAAGCACCGACTAATTTGAAAAAATATTTAAGAAACTCCAAGTTCCCTGCCTTTTTTTACTATCCTCTGCTCCATAATTACACTGCACTGCCTGATATTTTCATGGAACATTAACCGAAGTCAGGTGACTGCCCCCTTACAGTCTACGCCTATCCGTTACCCATAAGACCCCCATGGACCTTGACATTATTAATAGTCCTATTCATTAAGTATTACTCTTGTAGAATGAGTAGCATAATATTGGCCTGGAGATAGGAACAGGCAGAAGGAATAAGTCAAATTAATTTTCCGCAGCAAACGCCCCGATTCTGTAAATGACATTCTATACTGTTAGCATTTTAAATGTGACACAAATGGCAGGAGATACAATTTGAAAGCAAAATAGTAGAAGACATGGCTCAGGGTGTAATGTGCTGCATAAAAATCCAATAACATCAGTTACATGAAGGAAGGGAATGAACCAACCCGATGGAGGGGTTTAATTTGCATTTGTTTAAAATGGCAGGTGAGGGAGCAGGAGAAAGGCTGCAGCTCCCCAGTTAGGGCTTTCTCCCCTTCCGACGAGGATGAAGGTGCAGAGGAGCTCAGACCCACACTCTTCCCAAGACCTCCAAACACACTCCCCCCTTCTTATCCCCGCAGACTGTCCTGTCACCTCCACACTCGCTGGCTGACAGCAGCCAAAGGGTAAATTACAGCTGGCCCATCTAGATGCAAAGCCAGAAGGAGTGTGTGAGCTCAGCTGGACAGGTCTGAAGACCCTTCAGACAGCTTGGCTTGAACTCCAGCTTCCCAAGGTTCACGCACCGCTCAGGGGAGAGGCTGCGAAGAGGCAGGAGGGGAACGCTGGCTGCAGCAGCAGGACACAGAGCGGCTCTGTCCAAAGCCACCAAAGCCACAGGGGCATCACCTGGTCTGACCACGCTCTGCCAAACTGCTCTGGAAACTACAGTGTTTGATCTACAGCATCTTGCAGGACACAACACCACTGCACATCTGGTGTTTTTTCTGGATCTATAAGAGATGGGCCAAAGCCCATCAATTTAAATCAACCAAAACCAGTCACAATGGGGCAAATGCTGTAAGAAAACGTTCCCACCTTTGCAGTAGTTCAAGGTCTCAAACCTGAAGATCCCAACACCTGCCAAAAGGATGAACGGGATTGAAATTATGGTGCATTCAGTCTGTTGTCATCCCCTTTTTTTTTTTATAATATCTAAATGCATCTGGTCTGGGGGAGGCACAGGTATGGAAACCTCTGAACCATTATTTACTTTTTCTCATTCCCTTTTTATTTAATTTCTTACAAAGTCCACTGTACCAAAGCTGTGCAGACCACCAGACAGAAGAGATCTGATCGGGAAAACAAAAATAAATGCAAAGTCTGACCTCCATTAGCTTTATTTAGGGTAAAGCACTGCACTGTAGTTTATTTATTAACAACATAAAAAGACATTGCCTATAGAACACGGAATAAATACACATAATTTTCCCAGAAAGAGCACTAAGCTGGCTTCCTGAGGGGAAAAGACTATCACTTAATTGAAGCAAGAAATGTTCAATCCAATAATCTATAATTAGATATTTTATGGAATATCTTACCTAGAGATGTTTATTTATAAAATGTTTCTATCAATAATAAGTTGTTGGGAGGGAGAGCGCAGGTCCACTCCTCAGCTGCTGGGAGGACTATCTGTGTTTGAGGGGATTTTGTCATCAGTAAAGGAGGCTCCTCCTGCAGCTCATGGTATGGGAAACAGGGTCCTCCTGCAGCATTGCCCAGTGATCAAGCCACACACCTATTGCTGGAGACAGAAGCCTGGAGAGTACAAGCTCCCAGCCATGCTCACTGACAAATGTGAAGGCTTAAAGCCACCTCAAAATACACAGATACCAGGTTTTAAGGATTGAAACTTGTGTGGACATGTGAGGACCTGTCACTGGAGCCATTCATTCTATGCCACATGGACCTATGCTATTGTAATTTCCAAGCCATTAGAGCACCTTAAAGACTCTTCATATTCATGTACTCCCAAAACACATTGGGCAGTTCACAGAGCAGATGCGAGCAAATATTTGAACACTGTTCTCATCAAATCAGCAGGACTTCAAAGACTAAGAAAGAGAAGATGCCTCTGAGTATGAGTCCCCCAAAACCTACAGACCCAAGTGACTGACACACAGCTCTCTGCTCACACTTCCCAACTGCTGTTTTTCCACCAGACCAATGATTATTTCTGCTGGTTGCAACCCTAGTGCCGTTTTTATTGCAAAGGCAATTTCTCCCTTCCCTTTAATTTGGGGTTGTTCTGCAGTGTTTGGTGATCTGGCTACTTCTGCAGCACAGCAAACTGTAAACTGTGTTTGAAGCTACAAAGTGCAGAATAAAGCAACTGATTGAAGCGGTAAAAAGAAAAGAAAACAGCAGATATATGTTGGTGGAAGGGCCATAGGGGGAAAAAAAAATATCAAGGTAACAAGATTTGGGAAGGAATATGCAGGTCAGAGATGAAATACGGGTGATAATTAGTGCACATCCTACACAAGACAAGATGATGGCATAAAAATACCTGGGCAGAACATTCAGGTGATTTCTGACAAGATCAGACTTAATCAGACTTCTTATCATCTCTAATAATCCACAGAAGATTCACAGGTCATGACTAGAAAAAAAGCCTGTCTAGAAAATAGCAAATTTACAGAGACATTCAGAACTGGGAGGTACCAGCGATAGCATATGCTCATAGACTGGGGCTTTTGGGATCTGAAATTACATTTGAAAGTACTAGTGCACAGTGTGTTAATATTTACTTGAAAGGTGCCTACGAATGTGCCCAACTGCTGGTGAGCAAAGGAGCACAGACTGAGCACAGTCCTCGGCAGCAGACACCGGGACCTGTCCAGCAGAGCTCAGGCCAAGCAGCAGAAAGCAGGGCTGAACGTGCACACGGGGCTGCCCTCTCCACCATCTGCACTGCACCCACAAGGAGGATGAACATTTTGACTGCTCAAGTCAACTGTGACTTCGGTTTGATAACAGATGACAGCATGTATTGGGTGCCAGGGCGGTGGCACTGCTGAGGCACCTGGTGGAGTCACCAAAGAACAGCACAAAGCCCTCGGCGCTTTGCCACCAAAGGGCAGAGAGAAAGGGGGACAGGCCCAGCACAGGACAGGGACCTGCATTAGCATGGAGGTAAAGAAGAAAAAAAAGCCATTTTCTGAAGTCTTTGTTTGCCAGTTTCAGAAGAGCCCACCTGCAGCCGTGTCCAACATGGCTCAGCCCATCTCTCCAGCAGCCCCCAGCCAGGTCCCCCTCAGCCCCCAGCGCCAGCCCCCTGGGCCCCGCTCCCCATCCACTGCTAGACAAGAATTCCAGCACCTCCGATCCATCACCGGTGTTTACACTTGGCTCCCTCGCCCTGCAACGAGCACGAAATGGGGGGAAAATTATAATAATATCACAAATGAAATTGAATGAGTAACAACATTTTCTAAGAACAGAATAAATACAGTTGGTGGTGCCTTTTTTTTTTTTTTCCAATTTAGTATTGTTTAATATGCATTTAATCAACCCATTCAGTATTATAGAGTCTATGTACCGTGACACCCTCCTATGCCACAGAGGAAGCATTCATAGGCCATTAGGCTAAAGTAATATGTATGAGGAACCACTTTTCCCCAGGGTGTAGTAACTATTTTTGCTCCCCAGTCGTCCCCATTAAATCATTAAACCTCATGACTATGCTTTCTGAACTCTACCCTGATCTTTAAAAAGCAGAACATTAAAGGGCAACTGTCACCCTCCATTGCACAGGCCTTGTGTTTTATATATTCAAAGCATTAAGCCTTTTGTCAGTCTATACATCATAAGCACTGGAAGACTGTATGCACAAACAGGAAATGTTTATAACTGATGTCCCTTTTATAGTGGATGTGCGAATGGGCAGGATAAAAAAGCTGAGGCTCGGCTATTTTATGGAAACTGAAGCAACGTGATTTTCCCCAGCTGCTTGCAATAAAACCATCTTCCTTACTTATCTTTATGTGGCCAGTTGCAGGAGAGAGAAGCAGTTTAGCACAGGCAGAGTCAAAGGTCTAGGAGTCATGAGGGGTTGCCAACTTTGGATCTCATTTCAGTACTTTATGGCAAAAGCTTAATTAAGAGAATAGCAGTAGAAAGGATGTCTATTGAGAGAAGGCTGGGTTGGACTCACACAGATCCTTTCAGCTCCCAAACAACAGTGGGGAGCTGTCACTACTGAAATGCATCCAGATTTGGGGAGGAGGAGGAGAAGGCTAGCAAAGAATTAGAAGCAGGACACTGTGCCTTGCACAGCTGGAGGAAGTCTGGGAGACCATCCCCAGATCAACCACAGAGCCTTGGAAAAGGCATCTCAACTGCTTTGTGCCTTGCAGCTCTTGTTTTCCTGTTGAGAGAACAAATAACACCTCTACCTCCTCCAGCTATGATCACGGAGCTGTTAGGAGCATGAGTGCCCTCACTAGTAGAATGGGAAACACCAAGCCCAGGGCAGAGCCTTTCCAGGGCTTTCAGCACTTGGGCGAAGGGCTGACACAAAGCAGCCTCTTGAGAGGTGCCCCAGAGGATGGGATGGAGGCAGACAAGAGTAACCCTAAAAAGAAAATTAGCAAATACCCTTCCAAAGTAGGGAAAGAAAGACCAAAATATATGCCAAGGTCAGGTGAGGGGCAAGGGAGAAAAACACTTCCAAGTTCTCTAGCCTGTATTGCAGTGTTAAAGGTACCACCACCCAGCTCTGTAACCCACCCCAGCATGTTCCCCCAGTCCTCCACACCCTCCCCATCCCCGGTATCTGAGGACACTTCCCAGTTACCAGCAGATCCCTTGTAAAACAACAGGGAATGTTAGGTTAACACGACTTAGAGAGCGATAGTGTAGCTTGCAAAATGTCAGAGCTTTCATCCTGTATGTTAACTTCCCAGCCAGTGGTATCAATCTGCAGCAAAACACAGTTATTTCATCATGACATTAGTTCACCTTTAAAGGCATATGGTAAAGCCTGCTTTGTGGCTTGCAGCAGATGAGCTTCCTATAATTACAATTTGAACTGTTCCACAGGCAGCTCTATAGATAGTGGATCAGTGATTAAAGTTGAAATCACAGGGTAAGTAGTTCTGTGACACCGTGAGTCACAACAATCATCAAAGACTCAACTCTCTGGTTTCTGATGAAGTGGAGATAGTGCAGTGATTCAAGTAGGGGACTGAGACTCAAGTACTGCTACTTGGAGGCAGAAAAAGAGCAGACACATTCTTGAGGAAGATACTCAGTGAGCGCTATTGACTGGCCCCAAGCAAATCTTTAACCCTGCGTCTGGGAGAGAGCATGACTGCGCATCTCATTGCGGCGGGGCCCCCAGTGTCACACCTGAGGATCACAGGCTCCAGTTAAACATTCTTCTCGCCAATTCCTCCTTTGATTTGAGGAATAATGCATGCAGGGCACGGGACTGCCACAGCAGAGCCGGGGCTCGGCAGCGGGCTGAGGCATGAGCTGCTTTTTCCCTACAGAGCTTCCTTGCTCCCCGAGTATCCCATCAGCACGAGGCATGGAAGGGAAAGAAATGTGCGCTCACACCTTGTACCCCTTGCTGACCCCATCAAAAGCAGAGGTTGTTTTAGTTTTGTTTTGGGGTTTTTTTGGTTTTGTTTTGTTTTTTTTAAACCACACAAGATATCAGCCTGTCAACGAACATAGGAAATCCTGGCACTGCCTCTCCTGGAAGATAATGAGGTAAAACAATCTGTTTCCCTAATGCATCTCCATTAAACTTTGGTGAAGCTGATGTTGAGAACATTTTTGTCCAGAAAAATCAATGGGTTCAAATTTGTAATAAAATTAAAAACCAAACCCCTAACAAAACCGCACACAATAAAACTGTCATAGCAAAAAAAAACAAACCTGCAGATAAGAATGAACTTAATTCCTAGCAGAGCAACACCTCACACGTATAGTACATGGAAGGTGCTAGATCTCTGCTCCCCTCCACTCTCAGGCTGGAAGGTTTGCTCTCAGTGTCCCAGCCCAGGTGGCACTTGACTGCCTGGTGTCCCAGAGGAAAGCATCAGGAGAGGGAACTTTGACAGGAAAACCTCTATCAGTTTCTCCTCCCACTCCAAGGCCCCTCACTTTTAAGATCAGCCAAATTCTGCAGCCTGCCCGCAGCATTGCTTGCACTAGCTCAGAGATTTTAAGGGAATCACATTCTTTACACTTTCTTCTAAAGATAAAGGATGTTTCAGTTTGAGAGGGAAGGGGGAGGAGTGGCAAGTGGAGTTAGAACGCCAACAAGCTTCTCTCTCCTCCAGGAAGATTGTATCATGGCTTCTGGCTGCCTGCCACTGCTGGCTTGAGCATTAACCATGGACAGTGATGGATGGATGCCTACAGTGCCAGCTGCAGAAAGCTGTCCAGGAGGGTGGGACATGGCTGCAGTGCTCAGTACAAGTGCTCTGCTTGGAGGAACACGATCGAAATGTGGGAGACAATCAGCCCAAGTGGGGTGAGTGTTGTCCACAGCAGCACACCCTGAGGATGGTTTGTCAACCAAGGGAGAAGACAACAACAGGGATCCAAAACTTGATGCTCCAAGGGGGAAGACAGGAATGGGTTAGAGGAGCACTGCATCCAGGTCACCCAATCCCCTGAAAGGAGATGAGCTGGTCTAACAGCCCTGCCCAGCTCTCACACGTCACCAGCCGTCTCTTAGTACAACCCAACCCAGCTTGTCTTCCACAGGCTGTAAGACAGACCATGCATAAGGAGCATCTATGCTGTAATCTGGCACAAAGAGAGGCAGGAGGGTAGAAGTTAAACAATCCCTAATGCCTTTGACCCCCAGGGGAGCCCATGTGACCCATCAACTTACTAGGAAGTCCTGATCATGTCCTGGAGACTCACCCTGGCAAGACTGTCCCACTGGGGATCTGCCACCATCCAACACAAACCAAAAGCAAAACTTTCAGTGCTGGAGTTTGAGCTGCTGAGGAATTTACCGTGAGGTTTGCGCCCTACTTTATGATGTTCATCTTAAGAGGATAAACCAAGGCAAATACATTAACTTGCCTGGGATAAGGAAAAGAAATTCACCACAGGACATTTTGGAGCAAATATTCCCAGAAGAGTTTCAAACCCACAACTCCATGTACATGCTTAAGCAACAGGGAGACTGATTTTTTTTTTATTCTCCTTTCTGTTCCTCACAGAATCCTCAGCAGGCTTTGGTATTCTGCAAGAGATTCACAACCCATCAGCCTGGCTGGACACCAGCACCCAGGTGAACAGCTCTGGGATCCACTGCTGGAATCCGCTGTGTGTCGAGCAGGGAAGGGTTAAGCCCATGGGTGCCTCAGGCACAGAGCAGCACCAAGGTCCTTCCCAAGGCTGTGGGGAACAATGCAGCTATCAGTCTATATTTGGCCTTTGCCCTTGGATCATTTATGACTTATTCTTCACCTCCGATGACCACAGCAGCAAGCTTTCAATCTCTCACTCCTTAGCCTGAAGCAAGAGCTCTCCCTGAGCTCTCCCTATCCTCTTTTTTTTTTTTTTTTTTTTTTTTAAAATCACACCATTTGCAATTAAAAGCAACTGTCAGGAGGAGGTCTCCTGCAAGTCTCCCCTTGCCCCTTTGAGCCCTTTGCCTGCAAAGGCCAGACTTCTGGCAGGGTATTAGTAGGGGCCACGATGAGGTGGTGGGCCTGTTGTACCAGAATAGGAGGATAAGGGAAACAGAGATGTCTCACTAGACAACAGCTTAAAATCTACACTTCAAGCTTAGAGAGACAGTTTAAAGAGAACAAGCTTGAGTGGCCTTTTACTGTACAGACTGTGGAGTGAAAAGGGATACTGCTGAGATCCAAAACAAGAATTGTTTAACCACTGAAACTCCTGTCCTGAGAAAGTGACCTGTGTGAGCAGCTCACACCACTCGCTCGCAGGCACCAGCACCCTCCCTCCCAGGCATCACCAGGAGGTTGAGAGGTTGGACTTGACACATACCAGTAGAGCTGTGAAATTCTGAAGTGAGGGCTCTGCACTGCCTGCAGTTACTGTGAGGGCCTGATGAGGACACAGCTGAACCACACAGCATGGACCGACTTGCAAGGGCCAACTTCACACTGCAGCCCAAAGGCTTGATCAGCCACAGGACAAAAACCCAGAATGTTCTATGAGATCAGAAGATTCTAATCCATTTTTCACGATAACAAGGATAAGGTGAGTTGAGATTTGTTGGGTTTTTTTTTTAATGCCTACAATGCTGCTTTTCCAGTGATTGTTTTTCAAAGACCAAGGTCACCAGAACCATGTTAATTCCCCTGTTGCTTTCTTTGGTACCTGACAGCCTCTAATCCTGGCTGGCCAAAACCAAATCAAGCACAGCTCCTGTCCCTCGGACTGATTTTTGGGAACATAAGCCACAGACAAGCTTCTGCTCTTCAGAGTCCCAATCCTGGCTCAAGCCCAGAAACTCGCCCTGAAATCAACTAAATCCATAAGTGCTGATAGTATCAAGGGATGAGCCAAGAGGTCAATCAGCCTTCAAAATCCGTTTCAAAAACAAAACAAAGGCAAGAAGCAGGCGCACACAACACGTCTAGAGCACTTGATAGTCCTCAAAATAGAACAATTAGATTATTTTCTTTTTCACTCGATGTTTACACAACTGAGCAATAATTTGAGACCCCCTTTTTATCCGTGTACGTGAGCAGGGGAGAAAAGAGGTAAGGGAGGCTGCAGGGATGCTGGAGAGGAGCACCTTGCTTCTCCAGGGAGAAATCCAGGCGTGCAATGGAGCAGCACTCGGCAGCTCCTCCTCTCTCCTCCTTCCTTCCCATTGCACACGCCTTGCAGTCAGTGCTTATTTGAGAATTGGAGCTCTGTAAACAAGAAAGGGCTTGCAGGATTGCTCCAGCTTCACCTATTTCTAGGAAGTATTTCCCCCTTTCGTTCAAAGTCTTATCTCCTCCAGCTCAGGGTACTGAAAGATGCAATATAAAATTTGCTTATTTTTTTCCCCTCCTGGCAAAATATATAAAAAAAGAAAATACTGCTGCTATTTTCTGCTATTTTGTTTCTTTCTTCTTTTTCTTTTTCATTAAAAAGCCAGCTTTCTCAGCTTTAACTACCTAATTTTCCTGCAGAAACAGTACATTTCTTTTATGTGTTAATTTTTCTTCCTCTATTTGCACTTCACAGCATGTAGTGACATGTCAGGCATTGAAGAACAAGCCTCTTCCACTTTCTTCCAAGATGACAAATATTCCTGGTGCAGAAGACCCTAATGCATCTGTGAATTCAGCTATATTTGTGCATTTTGCAGGAAGAGGCTTCTTCTAATGATGCAGTTTTCACTAATATAGGTCAATTCATCTTGTATTAACCTTTTCCATTTTTTCATACAGGATTAGCAGGGAAGCATCTCACTTTGGAGTCTCACAAAGAGCTTTCCATCCAAACTGTGACCTGTGCTTTCCCCTAAAAGGCTGGTTGGCCAAGTTCTCATATGTTTTTGTTTAAAAAAAAAAAAAAAAAAGAAAAGAAAAGAAAAAAAAAGAAGTGGTTTGCTTCTAAAATACCCATCTAGGAAGTAATTTGTTTTACCAGAGCCAGTCAAGCAAAACGCGTGGAAAATTCCCAGATACCAGGAAGGTTGATTCCTGCCAGCAACACCACAAATAACCAGAGAAGGGCCTCGCTGGAATGGCATAGCCATTTGTATACAAGAAAGCCACAAAAATCACAAGTCAAGGTGAAGGAAGGATGCCTGAAGCCTGGGAAGCGACAGCAAACATCTTGAACTGCTTTAACCCTGGGCTGCTATAAACCATTCCCAGCGATTCACCCTTTTGTTAGACAAGGGCTCCCGGGCTCTGTGCTGCAGACTCAGCCCACTCAGCAGAAGATCTCAATTCAAAAGTTCATAACAAATAACCCCATAATTAACCTCACCCCCCAAATCTTGGATCCACTTTCAAGATATGACATCTGCCCCCTCCTGTCGGTTCAGAAAAATAACACCAGGAGCTTCAGCACTGGGCTCAAACTGAAAAAACACCACAACCAAAAACAACTAAAACAGCCTTGCTTTTCTTTTTTAACTCTACCTGGACTATCCCCTTGTCTGAGCCTAAAATTCACCTGCTATTCATGCCCAAAGCCGAGTTGTATCAACAGGAATGCTGCCCGAGTGCCCCTGTAGAGCAACCACTGCTCCCTAAGGAAACAATCTCACTCCAAGGGGGTGAGGGGGCTGACGGGGCAGTGTCCTCTGGGGCTTTTCCACCTTTCCTTTCTATCATTCCCCCCCAGGAAGGCTGCAGGCTGTCCTTGCAGCCTCTCCTCAGCACTGCTGCCTCCTGCTCCAGCTCCTCAGCATCCCCCCCTCGCCCTGCCCGTGGTGAAGGCTTTTTGCAACTGGGGTGTGAAGTCAACTTCTCTTCCCCATGCCACAGTTTGCTGAGTATTAACATTCGCCTTTGGCTGCTTCCCCTCTCAGCTGCTGACAACTGTTAATTTTGTCACATCAGCCACTTTTGTAGATTTAACTTTGCTCTCCTGCTCCAGCCGTTGTAGCTCGATAATAAATCAACAGTCTGGAGGCTTCACGTGGAATGCAAAGGCCTTTATGGTGCATGTGAAGATGGGAGTCTTTACATTTTTAAGTAGGACTTTGTCACATTCATGAGGGGTAATAAAAAAATTTACATTTTGACTTTCAGGAAGAAAGTGTGGTGGTGGTGCTGGAAAAATACTGCTCTTGTAGCTCACTCAGGATGTGCGACATGCCTCAGAGCTCACACAGAAGGTCATATTGGACTTCTGAGCCATCATCTCAGTTCTGCCAGGCAAAAAGCGGTTTGCAACTTCCCCTGAGGATGCGGAGAGCAGATCATGCAGATAGTGCCAGCTTTAACTAGAAGATCTTCCTGCTACGTCTCCTCTTGGAATTTATACATTCCCTGCAAGGGGCTACCAGCAAAACTACCAGCGCTCCAAGGCAAAGCCTTCCCACGCACACTGACCATCCAGCAGGGAGCTGTCCCAACCCACGGGATCCCAGGAGCTCACTGGGATATCTGCTGTCAGACACACAAACTCCTCCTCAGGACGCAGCAGGACAACACGCTCCTGCATTGGCTCTAGCAGCACCAGGGCCCAAAGCTGGCGGCCTTGAGGCAGCATTTCCTTTTGATTCCTGACAGGATCCATGTCAGAGAGTCTTGGCATCCCCAAGGGCACACGGTCCCCTGCATCACACCGCAGCTGCCCGAGGGAGCTGGGCCCGCTCACAGATGGCAGCAAAGCCCTTAAACGAAGGTGCCGGTGGCGCGGAGGAGCGCACGCAACCTGCACAGACGGACGGACAACTTCCATCTGCGACGGTTGGCGCGAGCTCCAGCGGAGGGGAGAAAATAACACAGCAGAAGCCTCTCCCCGGTCACCAGCTCGTGCAAAATGGGGCAGCTGGTTCCTTGCTCCTGCTAAAAGGAGTCTAAATGTGCGTTCAGGTGCAGCGCTGTGAGCGAGCTGGGGGCGACTGCATAAACTCTCCCTACGGCAAGCGCTGGCAGCCACTGAGCACCGCACGGTCTCAGCACCACTGAGCTGCCAGGAAGAGCCATCACGAGGCCCACAGTGGCCAGGTGGGGAGGGCAGGGGGGCTGGAGCAGGCCGGGACAAATGTTTATAGGTCTCAAAAATCCTTTCCCTGCAGACAGTCTTTGGGAAGGGTCTCCCATAAAAGGAAATCTGCCTTTTAGAAGTCGCAGCGGATGATCCAAACCCGACGTTTTCCGCAGATTATCTCTTCCTGTCGTTTCCCTTCTGGACCCGGCTCGCAGCCTTGCAAATGCCAAGGGTCCTCACAGCGTGCACAAGCAATCTGTCCCTTAATGAACTCTGCCAGCTCATGCTAAAGATGTAGAGTGTACCTTGGAGCGAGGCGGGGAGAAGAGGCAGCAGCCTCCTTTTGCCCTGTGGATGATAACCTCACATGCATATTATTTCCCACCATCATCCTACTGTTTTTAATTAGTGCCCTGTAGAAGGGAGAAGCACCACATCTCCAAGGGGAAAAGGAGGAGGGAAGGGGGGGGGGGAAATCAGCACAGAGGATTCTGTCCAACTTTTCCAAAAGCTTAATAGATTTTTAAATGGGGTTATTAACACCACCTATGAATTATTTTAGGGACCTAATTATAAAAAACAAAACCCAGTTAATTAGGTTTCCTGAACTTGCCTTGACACAGGTGAAACAAGATCTCTAAATGCAAGAGGATTGAAAAGCGAATCACTTCAAACAAAGAATCAATGAGTATTATTGCAGAACCAATTGAACAATTACTTCTTTAATTGTAGGCACCCTGCTACCTTCACTTAACAACAGGATGGATCAGCAGAGTTACTTAACCTCCTCCAGTAACTAAAAAGTACGCTGTTCAAGCCAAAACAGATTGCCGCGCTTGGGAGGAATCGCTGGAGGTGAATTAACCGCCTGCGGCGCAGCGTGTGCGCGGCACATCGCCTCCGCTACCCGGCTGTGGCAGCCACGCTGCTCCTGCCTCCCAGGACCTGTTCCGAGTGGTGCTCACCGCCCTCATCCTGCGCCGCTCACACCACAGCACGAGGTCAGTACGTTTTGGTTTGGGTTTTTTTGGGATGTGCCTTCTCAGCAGGAGCCGGGACACAGCAAAGCTGAGTGGGATGGAGGGTTCCTCTCCCCATCAATCCAGAGTTTCCAGGGATTTGGACTGAAACTCCATCTGATATTAGACACAGGCACCCTTTCAGACAGCTTTGAAAATCCCAGTCTGGAGCCTTGCTTCAATGCTACAGATCTACCATTTCAAAAAACAAACAAACAACAACAACAAAAAAAAAAATAGAGACAAAGGCACAACCAAGGGACACCACCCTGGCTGGGCGAGCGGCGGTGGATAAAACCACAGTGCTGATGGTAGAGCACTGGGCTCTGTGATTGCCTGTCCTCCTGCCTGTTTGAGAGGAACTTCCACCCTGTGCCTGCAAATCCCACCACCGAACCGAAACGAGGATGATTAAAAAATAAGCAGAGATGATGGAGCGCCCTCTGATGTTGCCAGAAAGGGGAGAGGGGGAGAAGCGACCGGCGAAGGGGCTGCAGCGCTCAGTGCTCAGCACTGTCCGAGCCGCTGGCTGGGTGCTCTTGGGAAGGTGGTGGGTGACGGCAGAGCCTGGCTCAGGCCACCATCCCTCTCCCTCCTCAGGCTGCCGTTCCAGCCCCAATCCCTCTTGCTCTGTACCCCGGCACAGCTGAGGACTTGGCTTTGCCAGTGGACTGGCAGAATTGTGAGCACAGCATTCATCAGACCACTGAGGACTTTGCTGCTGGACAGGCTCAGGCCCTGGCAGGATGAGCTCTGTTTGCACCCTGTATGTGAGCCAAGAGCAGAATGGAATCTCTTGCAGTGGAGTCAACAAAGTACTCCCCAAGCCAGTGCTAAAAACAGTGTAAAACAAACCAACCAAAACTCAAGTCCTAACCATGCAGGTGAGAGGGGTGCTGCAGAAGACCCTGCTCCTCCAGCAGCTCCACATCACCAGATCTCACGACGTTTCTTCAGCTCCCCACCACACGGCCGTGTGTGATGTGGTGAGCTCAAGCTCCACGAAGGGACAGGCTGTTGAGCCTCCCCCCCCACAACTGAGTCACTCACCAGTAACCTAAACACAAAAGCAGTGGATGCTCTGCCCAGTGCTGCCGGGTAGCCAAGGGGGTGCTGGTTCCTCTCTGCTCCAGTGCCCCCCAGTCAGACCCTCCAGTCACGGCAAATAGCAGAAAAGTGCTATTGAACAATCCAATAAAATACTCAAAATAGAGGTAATCTTTTCTATCAGCAGCTATCGCTAGAAACTAGTCTTGCAATTTTGGGAGTATAAACACAGCTTGAGAATGAAAGTAATAACAATGGAATATAGTTTTCTTCAGGTTAAAAAAAAAAAAAAATTCCGATTTTAGTATGTAGGAGCCAGAACTTCTCTGCTGACACACAGATAGCAGCCTGCACAGGGTGCTTGGTTAATACTACCAAGTTAATCTGAGCACGGGAGATTGGGTGGCAAACCTCAGGACCTGCAGAGGTGAGTGCTTGAGATGATCATTGCTCACGGACGTGGTTTCAGGCATATAACATTTTACCCTTACGTAGCACTTTTCACCTCGGATGACTTTCTAAAGTACATCATTTCACAGATGTGGAAGTGCCATCTCTGCTGTGTATTAACAAATACCATACCTCACCCCACATGGCAAAAGGGGATGACAAATGCAATAACCATTCAGCAGTGGGAGAAAATAATACACAGCAAGTGATATACATTGTAAATAAAAATAGGGAAAAAGCATGTATTTCTGTAAACACATTTAGGCTAAACCCCCAAAAATCTTCAAGGCAGGAGGAAAAAATAAAATAAAATACAGTCACTCAGGTGTCACCAACAGCTCATTTACAAGCATTCCACTTGATGCCAAAGCAAAACAAACAGCTGAAAACAACTATGCCTGGTCTGGCAGCAGCCAGATCCAAACCCCACTAAAGTAAGTGAGAATGAGCTTGTGACAGGCTCAAGAGCCCAGGCAGCAACACCAAGAAGTGCATATTGCATATTTGAGATCCTCCTCCTCCCTGGCCTTCAAGTATGTTGCTGAAAGACTTCAGCAGCAACTCAATAGTGTCTCTGATTTTATATTATATTTCCTAACAGTTTATATGGGATAGCTCCTATCTCATCCATAGAAATGAAAGTCCCAGTTTGTTTGGGCTTTTTTAGTGTTGGCGTGTTTTTAAATAAATAAATAGATCAACTTTTATAAATCTTTCCAGATGAGAGACATACCAAGCATTGCACTTCATATATAGCGTGGACAGCCAGAAATCAGGCTAGAGACACTGTATTTGCTCCTTAAAAGCAGAAGCAATTTTAAAAATCAAGACCCTTTTACCTACGTGCCATTTTCCATATATATATATATATACACACATATATACCGTATCATTTAAATATGTGTGAAGGAAACATTATCTTTAGCAGCCCGTTTGATTTTACAATTATAGGAGCACAGCTTTTGTTAGGAATCAAGCACCTCATTTTGAGATTAGTATTTACAGAATCATGAGTTGATGTGATAGCAAAGAACACAAAACCAGAGCAGCTGCCAGCGGACACTCACATTTACATTTGCTTGTAGTTTTACTCAAACCCCAGACTTCTCAGGCTTGTTATTATTTCTTCACATCATTTCTGTGCTCCCCTGAACCAGCCAGTCTGGCCCAGTCTGTCCCCACAGTGCTGCTACTCAGCCCGTTAAAGGGGAGCAGAGGTGGGTTGTGTAGGAGCCGATTTCCACTTGTGTCAGGCAAAAACAACCCCACCCTTCACCGGTGCTGGTACTGAGCTCTCCCCTCCAGTCCTTTGGGAGAGGGTGGGAAATGGCTGCAAAGCCATTGCCAACCCCCCTGCCGCCCCCAGCTGTTCTTTCCCCTGCCAATTCAACTGAACCCGACTGTCACCTTGACGCCCATCAGAGACTGGCAGCTCCAGAAATAAACTGATCAAATATGCAATAAGCGGTCAAGCAGTGTCCCCCACAGGCAAAGAGAGATTGGACTCTCTGTTTAGAAGCAATGCTCCGCAGCCAAGATGCTGTCTCCTCTCTCAGATGCCAGAGAGCGGATTCTCTCCACCTTCACAACCTGAAAATAACCCAATCTAGCTTCAGAAAACACACCACATTAAGTAGGAGACCTCATGGTAGCACACTTGTCCATTTTTTTAAATTAAATGATGTTCATTAAAGGAACATCACCTCCCCAGAATTAATTTTGCTTTGAGAAGGAAAAGAAAAAGCTACAGACAATTAATGTACCATGCAAAACTCTAGTAGATGCTCCATATATTTTCTCCCTACAACCACCCCTCCTCCATAACACCATCTCTGCTCATCTCTTGCCACTTCCAAACATCAGGACTGAGTTTTTGGTAGGAAGTTGCACAGTAACATGCAGCAACTTCCCCTTCACTTTGCCCAGCCTGACAGCATTTCAATAGTGTTCCCCACTCACCTACTGATCTCTGCAATGGGATTCTCCACTCCCCAACTTACAGAGAGCTAAGAAAATTGTTGAAGACACCTGGACAATTAAATCAATGGGACAAAGATAAGTCTTTACAGAGTAACATTCCTTCTGCACCAAGATGAATAAAAGCATTTGGGTTGGAGCAGTATGGAGGCAGGGTGGCAGGGAAGAAGGTATCTTTGGAGTTTTTATATCATCCTGTGCATTTTTCCTGAAGATTTAAGCCTCAGAAAGAATAAGAACACGTGGCTGACGAGCCAAAAATGGGAAAGCAATCACAGATAAAATAAAATTATTCTTCAGCTATGAATCAGTAGATAGCACTTCCTACAGGCCAGCATGCACAAGACAGTGACACATGTAAGGTCGCAGAGTGATAAAATCAATAATTCCCCAAGCAGGGAAGGAGAGCCTAGTGGTTTCAGCAAATGACACGAATTAGCCCTCCCTCCATGGCTCTGTGCAGCTCTTTTGGAAGCCTCCGAGAATGAAACCCTGCTCGCCCCAGGAAGGTAACAGAAGCCATCCCTGTGCCTCCCTGCCCCTCTGTTTATAAAGACAGGGATAAGGATGTAACTCGAGGTGGGGGGTGTTTCCTTATTTTATCAAACAGCAAATTGATTGTAGCTGTTGGATAAATCACTGGCATTTCCTAATCCACATAGAAGAATTTTGCTGACACAACTCCAAATAAGTTCAATTTGATTAAACTAACAAACTCCTCTAGAAACACCTACAGATTTGTCACTACTTTTACCAACCTGCCCTTTTCCTACCTTGTCTTCTGAACACACAGGTGTTAGCTAACAAATGCAGCCTGACTTGAGAGTGATTCATCAAATCACCTTAAAACAGATTTTTAGCTAGATGGTCATCACACTGTATGGAAAGTGGGACTGGGGGTGTGAGGCTCAGAGAGCCCTTGTCACAACAAGAACCACATTTCTGGTGGCTGAGCACCTTGCCAGGCTGGCACCAAGTGCTCCATTTGGGTGAGCAGCAGGAAGCTGTCCTACCCCTGCAGAGTTCAAGCTCTCACATGTGTGTGTTACCCACACTCAGAGCTGGTACCGAGCTGACACCTCTCAGGCTTTTCTCTACATCACACACTATCATCAGTGCAATAATCCTCGGCTTGCCCAGAGCTGGCAGGCCAGGGAACAGTTCTGTCCTGCCACTTCTCCCATCCCTCTGCTCTGTGCCAGGGCTGACAGGAAAACGGGAGTTCACAGCAGTTTAAAAACTGCCCTGACCATTGGCACATGAATCCTCCCCATGGCTTCGAGGGCAGAAATCCTCCCCTCGTTAACAGGGCATTTCCTGAATTCCACCAGCACCCACCTCTGCCCTAACTCCCCTTGCAGATTTCCACTCTTGGAAGGCTCGTGTTGACATCCCGGTTTTGCTGTCAAGGAGAATTAGGAAGAGGCAGTTTCACTTCTTTCAACACTTCTGCACAATTTAGACCCCTTTGTCAAATGTTGTGTCCCAGGGCAGGACCTCGCCAGAGCTCAGGGAGCCCTGCTCCTTCAGGCAGTGCCAGGCCAGACTCTTCCCTCCCCTCACACTCACTGACAGCTAATCCCCCTCCCTCCTTCACACCCATCAAACCAGACCCTTCAGATAGCTGCATTTTTGAAAAACTGTTTGTGTAATGTATGAAGACTAACTTGGATTCATGAATATTTGATTTAATATACATTTATTTCCCCTAAAGGAAGATACATTTTATTTAATACTGATTGCAGTTCTTATTACCTTCCTAAACCCAGCACACCACTCAGCATTCCAATTACGCCAGCATGCTGTAGTTATGGCTGAGAAAGCACTTTCATTATAAGCTTCTGTTTTTAGACACTTGTAAAACTCCCACCATTACATGCTCTTCCCCCAGCCCCTCCTGCAAAATAGTCCTTTTAGCTGAAGATGCTCAAGCTGCTTCTTAGCCCAAGCAAGACTCAAACCCAGTCAAACCAAAGCCTCCTATTCACATTGGTTTAAGCACACGATCGAGCGCAGACACCTGACAACAGCAACAGCTCACCAAAAAAAAAAAAAGGGAAAAAAAAATAATTAAAACCTCGCTGCCAAGTTTACATTCTGATAAGTGCTTGAAATTATTTTAAATCTGGCCCAACTTTAATTCAACCATACCCATAACCCTATAGACAGCAATCCCTAGATCCCCTCTGATTGCTCCAACATTTCTTTAGGGGCCTTGGATATGGAGCATATAAAAAAGAAACCGAAGCCCAAGAACTCATATATTTTTCCCCACAAAGCTTGCATTTGTGGAAGAAATCCCTCCTCTCTCAGGAGATCAATCCCATTTATGGAGCAGAGTTACAGCTGAAGAAGAGGCAACAGTTTTCCAGTGACATTTTGCCTGGTGCCTTTATGTCCCTGGCTGGGATGCTAAAGCATTCAGCCTCACACAGCAGCTCCCGGGATCCCCTGGCTGATTTAGGACAGCTGGGAACTTCCTAAGAGAAAAATACTTCCCACCCGTTATCTTCATGACTGCAGTCAATCTCAGCAGCCAACATTTGGAAGAGAGGTGGTTGGCTGGTTTTACAGCTTAAACGGTGCTAAAAAGAAATAGCGTAGGTCATTCTACTTCCTCTCACCCAAAGTGTTACAGAGACTTTGTAATGGATCCACCAGCTTCGGTTTAGACTGGCAAGCCTCCCTTCATCACCTGCCAGAACACAGCCGTTGTGGAGGGGAAAAAACAGCCACTTGGAATCAAACAATATTTGAAAACCTCGAAAATAGTACTTGTCCAACTCAAGCGGCTGTGCACTTAGACAAAAATTAGTGATTTATCAGATTCTGCCCAGGACAAAGTAAAACAGGAGGGATGAGGCGGGCAAAGCATGCCAGGGAATTGCGCAAGGGCCGTAAACAGGGAGAGGCTCCAACCCACCCAGCACTGCTCTGCCCAGGTGGGATGGGCCAGGTCGGGCTGACTGGGGCCAGTGGTTATTTCCCCACAGCTCGGGAGACAGTTGCCCATCACTCCGAAGGGTCTGCAGTAGGAGAGTTGGTTCCATTGTCTAACTCCATCCATATCTGCTGCAATCTATTGTCCTTCATCAGCCAGCTCTTGCTGCACATATTCCATTGCAACCCCCCCCCCCATGAGGTGTTTGTCCCCTATTCAAGTGGAGATGAGATAAGGGGTGCATTGCTTCGTGCTGTAAGATGCTGCTGCTTTACTCTGGGATGGGGAATTGAGAAATGCAAACACTGACTGAAGGGGAATAAAGGGAGGAAAGTAGGCAGAGGAACAATTTGTTTTGAGGCTTCATTACTCTCTTCTAATAAATACATTTTTCAACATCTACTTGTTTAGCTGACAGAGAGGCTGGAATGTACAGGTGAAATACACAACGTGCACCAAACCTGGCTGGAGAACTGAAGGTCATGGGAAGCTTGGAAAAGTCACCTGGACAACACAGTAGCAAACTCAGGCCCCAGTTCAGGCTCGGCCCATTCCTCCTGCTGTAGGAAAACAACAGCAGAGAAAAATGTCCTTGCACTGAGGAGCTCACAGTCTACACCACAGTGGAGCATACAGCTGACAAAGGCATTGCTAGGTAAGCACCACAGTGGAGGGAGCAGGCTAAGTCAGGAGCAGCCAGTACTGGCTGTGGCTAGCAGGAACAGCCAGTGGCTAGCAGGAACAGCCAGTGGCTAGCAGCTTTGAGCTGCTCACCTCCAAAGCCCTGTAAGGTCAGCCTGACTCAGCACACACGCTGGAAGCAGCAGCTTTATTTCCCCTGCACCCCCCTCTCAGCACATAGCTTTTTCTGTGATGCTCATTATATTCCAGGCAGCACCTAGTTATCCAACAAAACCCCGCAGCATCACCCCCCCAGCACGACTCCTGGCTACCAAAAGCAGGTAGATAAACCTCTCCTGCCCCACCACCCTGTCGCTGAGCTGGTGCTTCAGACACCACCTCTCTCAGGAACTGGAGCGAGCAGGAGGAGCAGGTTCTGTTCGATAGACAAGCACAAGCCCTTTGCACTTTCACAGCACCTTCTATCCCAGTGCTTCAACAGAGATCAAACCTTCTCCACTCCTCTCCTGGAGAGACACAAATCTGTTTTACAGACCAGAAGAGCAAAGCACAGAGGGATTTAAGGCTGAATCCCATGAGCTTCAAGCCAGGGAGCTCATCTTCCTTCAGCCCCCAGATACAAAGCCTCCAGCTGTCCCTGGGAGAAGAGGTGGCCCTTCCATGGCCAGAGCCATGACTGGGGTAAGGGCTCCCTCTCCCGTTACTAGAGGCTGTGACCTCTGCCTTTGGGTAAAGCCTCAAAGACATGTAAAAATTCCAAGGGAGCTGTAGGACAGCGGGGAAGATCAGACATCAGCTTCAGAAAACATCACCAATGACTGTTCCAAAACCAGGGGATGCCCATGGAGGATTAACCAGAAAATATATAAGGAAGGAAAAAATAATCCTCAAAATAATTCTTTCCACAGGGTACCAGGAAGGGCACAGTGAAACACCAGCCAGTGTGGTTCTGTTCAGGTTCCTGGATCAGCACCAGTAGAAAGCTTTGCTTTGGCAATTGATCCAGAGGATTAATCCAGTGTTTACCTGCAGCCTTTTTCCCATTGTCATCGCTCCTTTGCGTTATGCACAAAAAAACCTACTAATAAAAAAAAACAACCATCATCTTTGCTTCCTCAAGACTTCTGTCATCTGTGGCAGGGGGAGGGAGGCATGGGGCCAGACAAGACAAGGGTGCTTCCTCCTGCAGCCATCGTGTTAATTTGAAATCACAGTCCCCAGCCCTAGCCCTCAACATGGATATTTCCTGCCTCTTGGCTCTGCCTATCAAATCATTATTAATCTTTCTGGCCTGTGTATATTCATTAGATAAACACTGAAACTGTGATGTTGTTTATTGTCTGCTCTGCACACATCATAACCCTGGGAAGACAAGATGAATTTGACAGATAATGTAAAAATTACAGCAGGCAATATATCTTAGATTTGGGTGGAACACCAAGATGAGAGTTAATCAATAAAATCCTAACTTAGGTATTGTATGAAATGGCACTTCATTCATTATTAGGAGTTGGTATAAAACATGATTTACTGGTTTGATATATTGGTCCTTCACCTTGGGGACCTATTTTCAAACCCAGTCCAATCCAAAGCGACTAAAGATCCCTCCAGCCCGAGGGCTTGGGAAGGACACTGTTGCCAGAAATTTATGTGAGCTTGTTTGTAATACAGGGTCTGTAGGCAAAGCAATGGCACATGGATGCTGGAAGGGTCAACCCCAGACCAGCATATTCATGGAAAGTCAGCCACTTCCTTTTTAAAACCATGAAGTGGAGGTAGGCAGCATTTTTCACTCTCAAATAATTTTACCCAACCCTTGCTGTGACACAGCGCCCTCCTAGGCAGCTTTCCTCTTCCATTTTCTTTCCTCCCTACTTTCTAAAGCTCCAGGAAAAGTTGCTTAGGCTTGTTTTGATTTTTTTTTTGTTGTTTTTGTTTTGTTTTGTTTTTAGACCTCAACAAAAGCATCTTCCAGCCCTTAAACTAAGATGCAGGTTTTAGAAACCCACCAGGATAGGGGATCTCAGGCACAGCCCAGCCCAGATGCTCCAAAGGGTCACAACATTTCCCAAAGGGGATAGTCCCCAAGGGGTCAGATTTGCATTTAGATGATGTCTACCTGGTGTTAAACTCCAACACAGAAAAGAAGCTCCAGCAATGCACCGTGTTATCTTAAATGTCACAGAACTCAAGGAAAACTATAAAATAAATAAATATATCTATAATATGACAAAAATCAGCTCTCCTTTTATGAGACCTGCATCAGCTCCATTGAGTTACTGGTTAAAATACCCGTTTGCTTTTCCCCTTCCACTCTAACAAAGGACATTTTTACTAGATGAGGGGGAAAAAGGCCAATATTTTGTAGCATTTAATTTTGTGTGGTGAAAGCAACTCATACAAGGGACAAACCCAGCCTTTTCCTCAGTATTTAAGTATTAAACTCCCCTGAATTCTCCTAGTATTTTAAAAGCCATATTCGCACATTAGCCTATTCTACAGCAGCTGCTGAATCACCCAGACTTGATTTTCAAGTCTGTTCTGTGTAAATAAGACTACTCTGCTCCTACAAAGAACAAATTTATCTATAATGTTAAT
Organism: Ceyx melanurus; assembly: GCA_024611195.1. NCBI lineage: Eukaryota > Metazoa > Chordata > Aves > Coraciiformes > Alcedinidae > Ceyx > Ceyx melanurus. The sequence goes on along the minus strand of JANHGL010003712.1, from coordinate 70,167 downwards.
ATCCAAGAACAGAGATCTTGGGGAGCTGCTCTGCCATGGAGCTCCTTTATCTCCACTCCCCTGCCACTCCAGGAGATGCTCACATGCTCCAGTAAGAGAGGTCCCAAGCACCCTTGAAAATTAAAGTGTTTTGGTTGTATTTTTATTTTTTTCTTTTTCAAAATCCCCACAGCTTTTACATCAGGGTGTTGTACCACAGTGCACAGCACAAAACTCAATCCATGGACAATATTTCATGAAAAAACCAACCAACAACTTTCATAATTCACAGAGAAAACACACGATAGCACAGCCCATCCTCCCTGTTCAAAAGGCACAGAAACCAGTGGTTTGCTCTCCTGCTGTCTTTTTAGAATCAATTGCTCCAGGAGACCTTGTACAAAAGACCTGGCTCAGGTGTCCTATGAATCTAGTAGCCATCACAGCCCAGTAAACCTGAATGAGAAGTGGAATGATTTAGATGCTAATGACTAATGGAGTGATATCTGCCTGTGCAATTGGCAACCATGCAGGAATAGCAGTGAGCTTTCCCAGGGCTTGTCTGTGCAGGGAGAAGAGAAAGATCCCTTATCGCATTTTATAAGTTTGCATTTATAGGGCAAATAAAATAGAGCATTTATAAAAGCAGGAAGCATTTCAGAGAACAGATTTTTTTTTTTTCCCCCATAAAAAAAAAAAAATCAGAGCTAGAATTTAGAATTTAACTTTAAATACTTTTCTGGCTAGGAAAAAAAAAAATCAATTGAACTGATTACCTTGTTGAGTACCAGTGAAGATTTTAGTTGTCTTTGTAATTGCACTTTTTCCATGCTGGCTTTTAAGCATAAAAGGAAAGTGACTTTACTGCTGCAGTAAAACCATGGGCCCTAGTCAAAATCAACAAAGCAGAGTATTAACCCCCTCCATGCTGTTTCAGTTCCATAGACACCTTTTAAGTCTTTCTGTTTAAAAGATCAGTGGCAAATTCATCTCATGCTTTAAAGACAACACTTTTTTTTTTCCTCAAGAAAAAAAACCAACCCAAGAGCTAATTCTGCCAAGCTGCTAGAAAGAAATGTCAAAGACCTGATCATTGTCCACTGTAACCAATAAAGTGGTTTCCACTGAAAAGCATAGCCTGTGTATCAGGTTCCAGGGACTGCTGGTGAGGTGGATGGAAGAGAACTCAATGCTGCCAAATGGCCACTGTCTCGTATCCAGCATCCCCTCATGTGCCCAAGATCTGCTCCTCTCCCTGGTGGTTTTCATTTTCTGTGGCATGATTTCAAGAGCTATAGGGATTTACTTTCAGACCACTGGGGCAGGGAGGCAGAGGTGGTCTCCACAGGAACAGAAAGCTCTTGAACTCTACCAGCCTGGCCTGACAAAGGTCACCCTACACATGCCAACAGTGAAGGGAACTCTTCCTTCAGGAAGTTTAAAACCCATGTCCTATGGACTGCTATGGAGCTACTGTTCTGCTGGAAATACCATCTAAAACTCTACATAGCCCTGTCAGATTAGGTCAATACCACTTCTCAGGTTGGGACAGCCAACACCAGCAACAAGATCTGCCTTTGGCAGACTCCACAGCACATTGCCATTAACACCTCCAGCGTTCTCCCCAGCTCTACCAAGGAGAGAAGTTATTCAGGCCAAGTTGCACTGCTTCAGCCTTCCTTGCATCTCCCCCCTCCCCAGTTCACTGTATCAGTGTGCCTTCAATGCCAAAAGAATTTCCACACTCTCATCTGCTCCTGAATAGGACTCTGCAGATGTCTCTCCTGAGGTCTATATGCGCTGCTCCACAGGGATGTATCCCAGAGCTGCAGAATGGTTTGGGTCACAACAGACACGGTTACAAGGCAAGCAGTTAAGAGGAAAAAAACTAGATTTCCCAAATCAAATATCACAAATTTGCACCTCCTGGTTTGAAAACAACATAAAGTGAGAATATGGAAGTGACACTTCTGAGGTTTCTGCAGTCCCACTGGCAGAGAGAGGCAAGGATGGGGCAGGAGATGCAGCTTCCCTCCAAATAATAATCCAGGAGCTAAATAGACTTTCCTGAGACAGAAAAATAGACTAAAATAGCAAAGATCCTACTATTCAATAACCACTCCTGGTCAGAATTTACTTTGCTTGTACTGTCCTGGATTCTCTAGACAGCTATTTATATATTTCCCCTGCCACTCTAAATCACCACCTCTATTGCCACACTTTTATTGTACCCTGTTAGCAGCACAGACTGTCATTTATGTGCAAGACACGCTGAGGATGGAACAAAAGGAAGAGCCCTGGACCTGGGTTATGGGACTGCTCCAGCCTCAGACTCTGTGTGGCTTCCTAGAGCAGGGAAGGTCTTACCTGGCTAAACCTGCTAAAAACAAGTCCCAACTAAAGCCCTGATACCCAGATTTACCTCAGTTATGATCCCAATCAGCTGGCCCTCCTCTAACTGTTCCCCAAAGCTTGCAGCAGTTGTCACTGAAATATCATGAGCAACGAAGGGGAAACACTGGAAGTGATGGGGATCACACAGTTTGAGAGATTTCAAAGCTTGTTCTGGGACTAACAAGGAAGCATGATAGACACCTGCTAAACTCACAGTTTGCTCCCACTCCGAGAACAGGGCTGTTGTGAAACCTAATCTGCAAAGCACTTGGTGGGCAGGAGATCAAAGGTGCATCTAAATGACTCTGCTGTTTTTCTCTGGGCAGGAAGCAGCAGAGTCAACAGGTTTAACTTGGATCCTCACTTTTCTATTGGGCTGGTCCAAAGCACCTTAAATGTACTAGAAACCAACCACTCCTCCCTTTTCCACAGCTGTGGGTCAGATCTCCTATTGGCCTTACAAAGTTTCCACCTGCCAGGGATTTTAGTGCACAGGATCTCAATTTGCTCCCTGGATGCTCCTGCACAGGTTCTATTACTGTCCTTCCAGGGAGCAGAGCAGACTCAGTGAAAAAAAAAACAACAAAAAAAACAAACAACAAACTTTATTTCACAGGATGATCACGCTAAGAAAAGACAGGAAGAAATTTGACTTTGTACCCAAGCTCACCCCAGTGCCTGTTGCTTTATTGCCTGCTTTAACATGGATAAGGGAAATGCCATCATTCACAAAAATCAGGCTTTGGGCTCATAGCCAAATGTCCCGTTTCTTTAGAAAGAAACCAAAAAACACCAACTTAATAATTAAAACCTGCTCAGTGTAAACACAGAGAACAAAAAAAAAGTGAGAAAACAAAACAAACAAAAACAACAAAAACAACAAAAACCACAAAAAAAACCAAGAAAAAAAACAAAAGCAATAGTGACCAGCCTTTATAAATTCACTTATTGCCCACAACCCCTTATCAAACTCATGATCCTTAACGAAATTAAAATAAACCCCCCCCCCAAAAAAACACTAGAAAACATTTGCCCTCAAAGATACCTCCCACATACAACAAATAAATTACCATAAAACAAAAGAACTCATTATAAAACTATTTTCCAAGAAAATGAACCTTGGGAAAAATCCCTTTCCATTTCACATGCCAAAGTTCCACGTGATGTACAATTCTAGACATGAATACACAGGCCTGGGAATTTGATAGTCCATTCAGGAGTGCTGAGAGTTGCTCTGTGTTTGGATGCTGGGTTCTGGCTACAGCAAGTAGAATAAGAGGGGGAGAGCCAGAACAGCACATTGTGCACACAGCACCTCATCAAGTGCCTTCAACACATGGGTTTAAACACGGGGGGAAGAGAAGAAACCAGCAAACAATGCTTGGATTAGAGGAACAAAAAACCTGCATGCGTTTGAACTCCAATACTGAGTTGAAATCTCTTCCTCAAGCCGCTCACAGAACACTCATCACTGTGTCTTCAGAAGGCTCATGGCCCTCAGCCCATGTCAGCAGCTCTCTGCTCTGACCAGGCTGTTCAGGTGGCTCTCACACACCAGCAGGCAGTAGCCAGATCCAGTTTCCAAGGTCTATCCAGGACCAGCACCGTGGTGAGTGCCACGCTGCCTCGGCACCAGAGCCCCGCCGCAGGCGAACCCAGGGCTTCCCACCCTCTCACTCTGTGTTCTGCCCTCCCTCTGACAGAGGATTTAGCTCCTTGTTGTCAGAGGATGAATGTTTTTATTCTGTTTGCTCCCAGGCCAGTATCAAAAGCTCCCAATACATGGGTTAACCAGATGATCCTTTAATGCACAAAGGACCCCCAAACAGCTTAACCTTAACCCATCCGTAAAGATTCCACCCAGCCTGCTAATGCTGTCCCGAATCGTGTTCTCTATTATTACATCTGAAATCCGTTAAAATTTCACACAATTTCCTGCACAGCAGTGTATATAATAGTGCTGGGAGCCAATATGTTTCTATAATTGGGCCTGTAGTGGGGCAGAGTCCAAAGCAATTAATCCAGCCTCCTTCCTTGTTTGCGCCCATATAAAGCTGACAGGGTAGAGAGTAATTGGAAGTGAGCGGCCTCTATCCCCTACTTTAAATTAATATTTTCCTGTTCTGATTTAATTTCACCCGGTAACAGTGACACAAAGACACGCCATGTCAAGCACTAAGTAATCTGCAGCAGCTGCCTTAGGAGGAAACTTTTATTCATCAGTAATATACTGACCTGTATATCACTCCACATACAGTACACAATATTCCTGTCAGACAGACAGCTGCATTTAACTCCGTATAATCAGCAGAGATGGGAGGAAGAGCGAGCTATATATAGCATAAATACAAATAGCCCTGGATCTATAGATGTGAGCATGTAGAAGACACAAAACAGACACAGGAATTTAATAAAAGAAAAATTCAGCTTTCTAAAAAAACGAGTGTGTGTGTGGGGGGGGAATATATATATTATATATATATAAATGGCAAATATAAAAACCATGCTAATCAGCAGAGCCAAGAATCCATGCAAATGAAAAGCTAGAAGTAATGGCCAAAACACCCAGGCCATTAAATCAAATCACTGAGAAAATAATGGCTAAACTCTCTCTTACTTGTAACACTCAATTTATGTAGTCAATATGGCTCTGAATGAATGAGTGAAGGTACTAAGAGCACAAATCTAAATTCAATATACATATCTTAGAAAAATCCCCAGCGCACGCGCTGGCGCTGACAAGCCATATAAAGCAGATGCTGCTGCTGCACGTGGTGTGGAAGCAAAAAACTGGCTTCGTTTAAGATGATTCCCTGTTTACATTAGGCAAAAAAAATATTGAAATCTAAACAGATTATTGTAACAAGTCCACAGCTGCTAAGGAATTTACGGGATCCTGTGGCAAACTGGGACTAGTCAAGACTTGGGAGGAGAACAGAGACCCTTCTCCATGTACACGAGCTACTATTCCTTGAGCTAACCTGTGACCTCCCTCAGCCTTGAGCTGCACAAGGTCTGTGACAGTCACACACGTATTCCAGACTACTGGGAAACACTGAGGTTGTTTGCACTTCAATACATGGTATATTCATACAGCATGGCTAAGAAGAATACACTGTATTTTACACCTAGACTGCTCAGATACAGACCAGAAGTGGGACTGAAGCAGCAGTGCTTGATGGAAACATGAGGTTTACTTCCAAATAAACAGGGGTTCTCTGTGTTACCCCCCAGACTTCTTGTCAAACTCATTGAGCAGAGTTTTCAGAGGAATTGAAAGGTTACAGCTTCTTTCCAGCTGAGAAGCAGAGGAAAGAGCAGCAAGCTGGACAACACCACGCTGGACACAGAGACAGCTTCCCTGAGCAAAGACGTAACATCCACTGTGAATCCTTGGCACGCTCGGCTCTGTGTGTTTGGGAATAGAAAGGAGCCCCAGAGGACCTCTTTGTGAGATGGCCTTGTGCCTTCAGCCAGTGTGAATTCAAACACCCCAAACTGGAGATCACAGTTTACAAATTGATGCTCAATATGCAGCTAGGAGCAGCAACATCCAAGTTTATCAGTGACACAGAAGGAGCTGCATGAGGTTTACTCACAGAAAAGTGTAGTCTCAGGAGACTGCTGAGGGACACAGCAGCTTAGCCCTCTGTGGATCAGCAGCTTATTTCCAGTTACTTAAGTTTTCTCCTCCTCTCTTGTTCCTGATTCCGTTGGATTTTCTTCCTACTCACTAGTATTACATTTTCATTTACGGGCAACACGCTTAGGCCAGAGAAGATCATCAGCACTGGTAGCTAGAAATAGAGCTCACACCAGGGCCTGGCTCTAAGAAGTCCCCTGCATTAGAGCACAGCTGATCCTACAGCAGCAGCCAGACCCCCCTGGGAGCAGAGGCCATTGGACACCAGCTCCCAGCTCCCATGGGATGGCCCCTTGCTTACAGAAATAGTCTTGCCCTTGCATGTGGCTTCACTTTCAGAGTCACCCAAAGCCCTGGAATCAGCCAAATCCCCGAGAAACTGGGTCCTTGGGACAGCCACACTCCAGTCACACTCATGAGAGGCAGGACGACCTCTACAGCTTCAGCACAGCTCACAGAATCCCAAACTCAGTGATTTCCCAAAGCTCTGCAGAGCTCAAATATTTGTCCCACAGCAGAGGACAACCAAAGCTCTTTGCACCTAAATGGTCTGTGCCCACGCCAGCAACCATAAGGTGTTCATTTTGCAGGAACAAGGAGGTTTGGTTCTGTACCTGGCTAGCTCTGTGACAGCCTGTTTGTTACTGCTGCTCCCATCACCTGCCAAATCCATTTACACCATGAGAGACTTCTAAATTCGAGCTTGTTCTCACACCCAAACGAAAAAAGCTTTTTCCAAATAATGCTTTAAACACCACAGCACGTGCCCCAGCAGGGCTCCACAACGAGCACAACTCAAGCAGAACAGATCCCGTGAAGCAGCAAGCGGGGTCCTTGGGCAGGGTTTTTCTGAAGAAAATCAGAACAGAACAAGCTGCAGCAGCACCCTGCCCACAGGAGCACCCTCCAGCACCCTGCCCACAGGAGTGGTCCAGGTCAGGTACTCTGGGGAGAGCTGCAGTAAGCTACAGAGCTGGACAACTCCAGCCAGGACAGAGACCTTCCTGGTCCAGCACAGCAAGATGCAGCACCACCACCCCTCTTATTTCAACAAAAACATACCCTGATAATACCAGGAACATATCTAACAACACACACCTCCTCTTATTCAGTAGTTTCTCTCCATGCTGCACTGAAACTATTCCAACCTTCTTATCTCCACACAAATACCCGCCCACACCGCCCCCCCCCCCCCCCTCACCCTCACTTCTCTCCTTCTTCTTCCACATTCACATCTCTACACAATAACCAAAAAAAAACCCA
>JANHGL010003712.1:0-62878 GCA_024611195.1 Ceyx melanurus | reverse complement strand
CACAGGTGTCGTCTGCTCTTCCGCCCTCCCGTGGGCGACCCAAAAAGCCCCATATCTCTTTGGTGCTTTCCCCCCGGGGGAAAATTTTGGTTTACCCCCCAAATACCCCCCCCCCCCCCCCCCCCCCATTACTTAATTTTGTTAAATTCTGCTGTCAAAAAATAGTAAATAGGAAGCAAACAGATCACACCAATTCCACTCATTTCCATTGATTTTAAGTCTGGACAGGGCTATTATGATCATGTTACAAATTGTCTGTTTATAGAAAGAAAAGTTTAAAAAAAAATGATAAGTTATCTCTTTTTGCCCCAAACTGATGGGCAGCATTATAACCAGCTGTCATCCTTCACTCCCGAGGTGGCTGCAGTTAGTGGCAGAACAAATGATCCCTTTGTGCAGTTTAGCATAAATGTTTGTCAAGTGTCTTGGGCTCCTCTCACAATGTTGGCTATTAAGAAACAGAAGTAAAATTCCCTAGAGCTGAAGCGCGTGTGGGGAGTTATCCACTTCAGGCTAAAATCCTCGCCAATATATTTTTGTCTCATGAGAGTCCGCACGCAAACGGGAGAAGAAAGTCAGGGATAACCCCGCAAAGGGTGGCTGCAGAAGAACGGGGAGGTGCAGAGAGCACTTCAGCAATTCCACGGTGTCATTAACCTTCTTTCGCTGGCGAAAAAATGCTGGAGCCAGCATTTAAAAAAACCAAACACCAAAAAAAAACACAAAAAACAACCAACCAAACACCTCGAAAGCTTTTGAGCATCAGCCTTGCAGCCAAGCACACCCAGCACACTTCGATTTTGATGTACAGTTTGAAACAAATCAATAGCAGTATAATAATACTCAGCACGCTGTGTAATTTTTATATCATTAGTTTTCATTTTCCGCTCCCCATGCATCAAAAAACTTACAACGGGCTCGTAAAGTTTATTTAGTATTCCATGAATTCCTAATCAGTTTCATTTCATAATGATTCAGAGCGGCCGTTGCCAGGGCCCCGGTGTCAAAAAATCGATAAAACCAACACACTTTTCCTGATGGCGGCTGCAAAAGGATCTATTGTAGGGGAATTATGATTTATGTCTGGGCTGCACCACGAGCAGCGGCAAGCGACAGCCTGGCTCAAGAGCTGAGATGTTCGCCAATAATGATTTATATGCACGGCTCTCCCCCCCCCCAGCTCTCCTCCCCCCCCACACCCGGCGCACATCACCGCGGGGCCCCAGATGCCGCCTGGCAGCGGCTTTGGGCTCTGGCGTCCCCGGCTCGGACAGCGAGGTGATCCCGGGACCCGCTGCTCACCGCGGCCGGGGCCGTCCCGCTGCCGCAGGAGGCGGCGATGCCACCGCGCTGCCCCCGGAGCCCCCCTCCGCGCTCCCCTTGTCCCCAGGCTCTCGTGACAATCTATTCAGCTCCAGATGAGCACGGGGACAACGGTTCGATTTTCAGCTGCGTGCAGAAGGTGCCTATTTATCTTGGGGCACCCGTTCTGTCAAGGCTGCCCGGGGTGCGAGCGGCTCCGGGAGGGAACCTGGGTCCTGCTGATCCTACAGAGGCTTGTGCCAGAAAAGCCTGCGCAGGGAGGGGAGGCCAGACAGCACTGAGGCTCTCAAAAAGAAAAGTTCAAGACGCTTCAAGAAAAGCCCCTTTTCTGAGGACTAAGTCCAAAATCTGAGGGATGCAAATCCTCCCAGCCATGTAGCCCAATGTCCTTAAAATACAGATATTCTGAGCAAGAGGGGTGGCGGATGGTTATAACTGGCAATTTAGAACTTGCTCATATACCATCGGGAAGCAGTAATGTGCAGAGATAGCAGTGGGTTCTGCTTCATTAAATATGTTAATCAGGTTGGTGGTTCTCCACCAGGGAAAGGGAAAGCAAGAGCATCTGAAAAACAGAAAGAGCAGGTACAGCTTGTTGTTATAGTCCTGTTTACAGAAAGGATTAACAGCATCATTTAAACATCTAAATTAATTTATTGAGGTGCCTTTACTACTCTTTTCTCATTTAAATAGACAATTGTCAGCAGCCCCAGGCTCCATCAGGAGCTTCACTCCCCTCACACAGCTCCAGGAGGAGAGGGAGCTGTCATTGCTCTTTTACGCACAGTCCTTCAGCCTCAAAGCCACATCCACCTTTCCATCCTAATTTTATCACATATATTAAGATGTACAGCATGTATGATTAACAACTCACTTTCACCTTTTCTGAACTCCAGCAGAAGCTGCAAGAGGGAAGATCTGAGTCTCCATGAACCAACACTGAGCACCAGAAGCAGAGCCTGCTGCATTATACCCATTTTTTTCCTCCTTGTAGCAGAACTACCCTGCTTTATTAGGCAAGAGAGAGAAGAAAAAGGGGAGAAACAGTAAGAAAATTATCCCCCTTTTAATTGAGTTGCCGACCAGAGATAATAAGCAGGTTCACATCCAGAGCGCAGTCACTCTTGCCTGGAGCAGCAGACAATGCAACCACTCCTACTTTTAAGCCTTTAGTAATCACACAAGCAATGCTCAGCTTTGGGGGCTGCTGAGGGGAAGGAGACCTGTAACATTCTTAGGAAGACAGTGCATGCAAAGCAACACCTTTCTTCACCTGACAAGCTGGAATATTGCCTGGAAACTACCACAAAATGTTCTGCACAAGGCAAGACACCCACAAGAAGTGACAGCTCCTGTTCCACCCTTCTATGGCAGGTGTACTGGGAGAGAAGGGGGGTGTATTCCCCATCCATCCCCCCAGTTTGGTACACAGAATTCATTGCCCCTAGACAGCAGCAGAAGCTCCCGAGCAACCTGTCTATCCTCCGAGAGCCAGGCTCACTCCCTGCCCATGCTCCTGCATCCCTTGCCATGGGAAAGCAGGTTATCCAGGTACAATCCATCCCTAAAACGTGGCTGTTCACCCTTAGCTTCTTGATACAAATCCTTTATGACATTTAAGAGGAACACTAAAACATTTAATCCAAGGAACACCTGACTAAGCCTATTATTACAGGCTCCACAGTTGGCATTTTCCCTAACTCGGCAAAAGAACCAGGACGTCACAGCACTGTTAAGTCAGCAGGAATTTGTTTGCATCAATGATAAAAATGGTGTTTTGGCCACTCTGCACCATTCTAACCAGCCAAACCCTTGTCTGGTGCATCAGAAGTTAAGGATCAATTGGAGTTACATTATTAATTTGACAGACTGAAGGAAACAGACATTAAAAGCCACAAATTCAGCCCTGGGCTTTCCAAGGAAAACTGATAAAGTTAAAGAATTAAAAAATTGATGGTTTAAAGTGAGTGTGTAAATATTATAAATTGTGCTTTTTCTGTTTTTTCATCACCCTGCATTAAATGTCTCGTGTTGCTAAGATATTTTTTTTTTGTCTATTAAAATACAGACCTGAAATTTCCATTTAAAAATAAAGCTGAGCTCAACACCTTGCTTGCTCATTACCCAGCTCTAGACCTTGGAGTTAAACATTGTTTGGTCCTTCTATAAAGACACGTAGTTAGAAGGTTGAAAATTAAGCATTCAGCACTAGCTCTTCAGCAAGTCTCTAGTAAACAAAGGGGAAGTTTAAGTTGGAATTATGCCACTTGGTTAATAACAAGCAGTTATGATGAGATGATTCAATAGCTTGGGTGAAATGAAGGTCCCAGTGATAGTATTTCATCCATTTATTTACCTATGCTGTGTTCACACACTCGCACTGTTTGCTGATTATCTCAGAAGCAAAAGTTGAGATCCAAGCTTCTCTTGGTCTCTCTGCTCTGGCACAAACACGGTCTTTGTAAATTAAGAGTACATAAAGTACAGAAACACCCTGAGACACCCAAGGGTGCCAGTGTTCTTATTTGGGGAAGAACTCTAGGAAAAGCATCACGGGAACACAGCATCCTCTTTAACAGGAACACAGAGGAAATCATTATACATTTTTAGTACTCAGTCTTTGACAGAACAGTTGATGGGCACTTGCTGCCAGCATGAAGCAGAGTCTAACCAAAGTAATTAGCCACCAGCTTCTAAAATTTGTATTCTCTTTTTGAAGCGAGACAAACTATTTATTTTTGCATTAGGCTGATGAATCACAGTGCTTTAAGGAATCTTAACTGACACAGGAGGTTTTGTGCAGCCCTTCAGACCAAGAGCAAGCTTCACCATGTTTTCTCTCCTGCTGAATTCTGACCACACAAATGAAGTCCAAAGGGAAGTGGAGATTTCCTGCAAAGCCTAGAGACAAGAAGTAGCAAGATGTAGCCTGTATTCAGAAAGGAGGGTGTGTGTATTTCAGGGGAGAAAGATGCATGAAACGGTGAAAGGAATGAGGATTAGACTCTTATTTTTCATGACAAGAGCTACTTGGCAGCTACAGGGAGAGCACTCTGGGGGACCTTCTGGCTCCCTGATAGAGGTTGGAGCCAGGGCAGGGTGGGGGAGGAAACAGCCTCATGTTGTACCAGGAGAGGTTGAGGTTGGACCTAAGGAACAATTTCTCTCCCTCCAGGGTTGTCCAGGCCTATGCCAGGCTACCCAGGGCAGGGGTGAAGTCCCTGTGATCCCTGGAGGGGTTTCCAAACCATGGAGATGTGGTGCTGAGGGACATGGGTTAGTGGTGCTCTGGCAGTGCTGGGGGGAACAGCTCTGCTTGATGATCTTCAAAGCCTCTTCCAACCAAACAATTCTGTATTTCTGCTCCTCCTGCCCCACTCAGTTCCCTCCTGCCCACCTCCAAGATGTTGAGCAGCAACTTGCTCAGCAAGGAGCACAGGTTCTTTACAACCAGTTGCAATTCCCCATGAGTGAAGGTGCAAGAACTGGGCCAGCACACACCTGCACATAAATAACTTTTTCAGAAGGCAGCACAGCCCTGTTTTTATCACCTTCGAGTTTAGCCCAGGAATTACTGGCTAGAGTCATTAAGACCTGAACTCTTCCTTACAAGACATTCTTTAGAAAGACAAAAAGACCTGCATGGACAACCTAATTACATTTTGGTTAGCATAAGTTAGCAATTTCAGTACAGCCACATTAAAAAGAAAATAGAGTTTTCTTCCCCTCGAAGAAGTAGACACTGCTTGGAACCGCACTTTTATTATATGGGGAGGGAGAAACCAGCTAAAATATTGAGATTTAAGGGAAAAAAAATAATCATGGGCTTATGTTCACAGGCTCCCGTGAATATTTTCAGCATATTTCACCATATCATTGCACGGTGGGCTCTGTTCATGCTGCCAGAATGGATGTTCCATCATTTCTATAGTGGGCCTGTGTGACATTCATTAAGTGCAGCTACAAAGGGAGAGGGTTAACCAGCGCGGCCTCTTTTCTCTGATTTGGTCATACATCAGCAGGCGCTCCAGGTTAAATGCCCAGAATACCGCAGCAGATGGATCGGGAGAAGGAGAGCTGCAGATACTTCACCCCACACTACTTAACCCAGGGAAATGAGTCTCGGAGTCGGTGTCATGGTAAAATATGGAAGCTCACTCAGATAATGTGCAGTTGAAATTTTTTTTTTTTCCCTGAGCCTTTACAACTGACTGCACGTTAAGATTCCACAGACCCCCTTCTGCAAATTGCTGCTCACTCCAACAACGGCGGCTGGGTTTGTGCACTATTTATCTTTATTGACCATCAAAGAAGAATTTTAATCCATAGTACGATCGGTGATAGAAGACCAAAGCATTTCTTCTTTGCTTCTAATTTCACCCCAAGAAAAACTGGGCACTGGGAAGTTTATTTTTCCCTTACCCAAAAGTCCTCATGAAACAGAACTGAGACTTACTCCTTTAGGTGATTCCACCTTGATGTGCTGTATCTGTCTGGAAGAACAGGTCAGCCCTCTGTTTCATGTACTGTCTGCTTTCATTTTTTCCACAAGAAAAAAAAACCAAGTACAAATCAGAATCCAGCTAATCAATGCAAATGAAGAAACAGTTAACACATGTAAGGATCTGGTACACAAGCACACACGATCATACAGGCACAATAATTCACAGTCTGACCTAAAGAAATAACTACCAAGTTATAACAGTAGCCTTTCTTCTCCCTTAATAATCATAATGGAAAATCCAGAGCCTGGCAACATCTGTTGTGTTTTTAATATCTCAGAAATAATTGCTAATCAAAGCTTCATGCGGTGGGGCCAGTAGGAAGTGGATACATGTCCTCAACACAAAATTTTCATGTGAGCTGAAGGAGTGGGAAGATGCAGGGACACCTAATTTCCACCTTGCGATCCAGCTCCATCTGATGAAAAAGATTGCCCAGCAGTCAAAAATCAAAGTCACACTGTCCTGGTGAGAGCCGGAACGGTGACAGGTCCGAGCATGCCGGGAGAGCAGGCATGCAAGCAAGTGAAAATTTGGTCTCCACTAGGTGTGGAAAGTCGATGTTATTTGTTTTTAAAGTTATTTTAGCAAACACATAGTTTTTGTTCAAGACTGATTCAATACACAGGGGTTCTACTGTCTTATTAACCTTACCAAGTCTTTCCCATTATATATTTTTTTTTCCCAAATTATTCCTATTCATTAGTGCCTCCTCCATCAGAGGAAATTCAGCCACTACTCCTCAATCTGTGGTGGTTACAGAAGCTCCCGATTTGTTCCCTTCCAGCAGATGGAAGAAATTTACACAGAAAGAAAGCTAGTTCAGTGGCAACTCATCACTGAAATACTTAACAGCTAAAACAATTTTTAAAGCCGAGTGATGCCATACACACATAATTAACAGCTTGCCTTGCTAATTAGGTAACTCCTTGCTAATGAGGCAGCAATAAGCTGAGCAGCAGTCACAGAACACAAGGGCTGCCCGGGCAGTTTGCTGCTCCTGTCACAACAACTAACAACACTTTTCCTTCCCAACTGGCTTCCCCCCCCCCAGCAGATGAGGCAGCTCGGGAAGTGCTGAACACGACATTAACAGCGAACGATTGTTGTGTTCCCTGCCCTACGTCTTGTTCAGCAGCATCCCAGGAACACTGGGTAGTGCAACTTCTCAACCCCTGGGTAGCTCCAGCTCCAATAAGGCTTGTAGTCCAATACAGACCTCACTTGCATCCCTGGCACAAGTCCACCTGCAAACACAGGGACACAGATTTATAGCAATGTTCAGACACAAGCACCTCTGTAATCCAGCCCTTTGCTCTTCCTGCAACAGCATCTCCTGGCCAGATTGTCTACCAAGGGGAAGATTTAAACCCTATGTTTGTCATCACACACTGGCTGGACAAAGCACAAGACTGGCAAACCAGTGTAACAGGAATGGTGACACGCTTGGAGGAGGAAGCTCCAGCACCCACAGACCACATCATCTGGTCACTCTCATGTTGGGGTTCAGTCTTAGAAGCTGCTTCATTGCTCAGTTCATCCCCCCATTGCATGTAGACTCCCACAGAGACAAGCAATCCTGTCCCACCTCCATCCACTCCTTGGTGATTGTCACTAGTTAATTGTGCTGCAACAACTCCAGTGCAAAGAGGCACTCCAGGGAAAAAAAGAAACAGGTATGTCTGTCTCTCCCCCAGACTGAAAACACCAATATAAAGATGAGAACAGAAGTCTCTAAAGATGAAACTTTTCCGTGCTCTTGTCCATGTTCCTCTCTATCTTTCAGAAAGATTTCTTCACTTCTCACATCCAGTCTCCCTATCACAACTGTAGCCTTCCTACTGGCCAGGCTGCTGTCATGTTTGAACCATTAATCCATTGAGCGCAGTACAGCTGCTCTGCTCAGAAGAGCAGTTTCAGAGCACAGGAACAATTCATGTCAGTGCCTGAAAGCATCTTACACTCAGAAGAGCTGATTTCAAGTCAATATTCAGTCTCTCGGAAATAATTGTGTTGAATAAAGAGACATTTGATGGTGATGGTTGTTTCTTAATGAAACAGATTTGGAAAATTCACATAAAAATTACCTAAAACTGCTCATTAAAATAAAGAAACAAATTAAATATATGCCAGCCTGAAAAGTACAGGGTGCAAGGGAAGAGCAGCCAAAGAGGACTACTCAAGATACAAGAAAGGAGGAGGCTCCTCCTGCCACCAACAGCTGTGATCGTGACAGGCTTTGTAGCATTTAACACACTCATATTTTTCTGCCAAGGTTGTATCTTATATCACTATTTAAGCTGGAGATAATTCCAGCACTGAAGTGATCTTGAAAATAACGTGCTTTAAGATAGAAATGTTGGCACAACTTCTTTGTGAGAGGTGCTGCTAACAATAAAATCAAAGTGAGCAAGGACTGAAGCTGGACCATTTGTGCCTTCTGCTGCTGATACCATGTTTGTGTCAAGGTAACTTATTTCCATGGAGTACCCAATACAGAATCAATAAAATCAACCTTCAGTGGTGGTGAACTTTGCATTGGGTAACGACAATAGCTCAAATTGAATTTTAATTCTTTTAATTATAACGGCGCTCAGAGGCCACATCACAAGAGGATTTTGTTCATCAAGCAAAAGGAAGCCACAACAGCAGCTGGCAAAAGATGTCAACACTAGATATTTGCACAAGCATATAGAGGTATTCTGGGCTTTATTCTTGACAGAGTAGCCAAAACCCAACTGTCTCTCAGATAAAGACAAGGCTGCACTTTCTTTGCCAGCAGTTCTTTACAAGTAATAGCTGTTTTCTACAAAGAAAAAAAAAGATAAACCCTTAAACTCCATTAACACCATCCTTAAAAAAAAAAAAAAAAAAAAAAAAGGAGGGAAGGGAAAGAGAGAGGATTAAACTTTGCAGATGCTTTGCACAGCCTGGCTAAAGCTCTGGAAAGACCATCTCAACCTTTGATCCCTCTGGGGAAAGAAGCAGTTATTTGAGCAGGCTTTTTGGGAACCCATGCTGTGGACATCTGTTCCAGCAGACCCTAATCAAGGCAAACCCATAGCGCTGGAGCAATTTGTGTTCCAGGATTCAGACAAGAATATGAAATTCCTGATGGGATAACTAGCTACCTGTAGGGGCATGGATGAGTTTCCTGGATAGATTGTGAATGAGTGACAGTTTAATCCAGGTTTTTTTCCATGTCTGGTTTTTGTTTGTTTTGTTGTTGGGTTTTTTTTCTTTAAATCTAGGAGTCTTTTAAAGAGACAGATGTTCAGAGCATTACCCAAAAGCCTGCTAACTTCAGGAGGAAAAAACGATTACTTCGTTCTCTTTAACAAGAATAAAAAAATACTTTTTGGAAAGCTTCACGCGAGATTCTGCATCCGAGTAAGATTGATGCAGAGAATCCTTTACATTAACGTGCACATGATCCAAACTAGAAATCTGAGGGTGAAAAAGCCTCCATACATCATGCCCTTGCACTTCCTGATGCCTTACACATTCTGTTAACCAAAGCAAAGCTGGAAATGCATCTGCCATTCCTTGTCTCTGGTGCTTTAAACCTCTGGCATGATTCCCAGTTCCCCAGATCCCAGTCTGCCAGGTACAGCAAAGCTTCCAGCCCAAACAAGGGGCACTGATGGCAGACAACACAAACTGCTCCTTGGTGCTCACTGCAAGCCACTGTCAGCACTGCTCCAACAGTGCCTAAGCCAGACTCAGACTACAAAGTGAACTCAAAACATGTCAGAAAGGCAGCCAAACTCCACAGACCCCACTCAGCCTCTCTCTACCATGAGATCTTTTCCATTGGGTAACAGAATAGTTTAATAAATAATTTATCTGAGAGCAGAGCCCCATTAACAAAGCATATTATACCTTTGCACACACCAGTGGTCCAACACAAGGTCAGATGAAAGAAAGCAGAGCATGGGGATAATAAAAACCAAAACAAACAACAAAAGCAAGCCAAAAAAAGCACCCCAGAGATGGCCACAATACATCCTTGGTTTTCTTAGGTCTGTCCCTTCTCTAAATTACCCACATAGCAAAAACTGGGCCAGGGAAGTCCAGCTGTTCCAATAGCACAGGCTTAACGTAGGTCTTTAGTACGAGGGTAAATTTTGCCCTGAATTAACAAGAGCAATAGTAACTGGAGTCCTTGAGAGGCACTGTCAATATTTGCTCCACTTGTCATTGACAGGAAGCACAAAGCCAGCAGCCTGAGCTGCAGTGCATTCCAAACACACTGCCTGAGAAGGGCTGAAGCTCTGGGCTCTCAGAGACCTGCCCAGGCACCGACCCAGATGGGTGGGACGAGCCGGGTGGGCAGAAGAGAAGGGAGGGAAGGGGAAGAAAATCCCACTCCCATCTTGTAAAGTGTCATGACTAAAGTGACACCAGGTAGTAGAGGCATCTATTCTATGCTAGAAGTAAATGCTTCATAAGGACAGGTATTCTCCAGAGAGCATCTCTCCCATATGAGAAACATTTAGCATCTTGCCAGTTAGTGTTACATAAACCTTCATAAATTAACCTAAACCCTTGTACATTATTTTACCTCCCCCGCACTCCTGCCTGAGACATTGGCACTGACAAGGAGTTCTCAGGATCCATGCTTCTAAAAACAGCTGTAGCACACTAATGGTATTACCCGTGAGCTATGTTTATGTCACTGGATTTTGAAAGTCTTTTCCCAGTTAGCTTCTCTCCTGGCTGGGCACAGGCAACACTATTTCCCCAGCATGCAGCTGAATTTCTCCCCTCATCCCCCCACTTTAACAGGAAATAACTCAGATGAAAACTCTTGCAGCAGGATATAATAGCAGAGGTGTGACTTGAGGTTGCCAAGTTCATGAACAAGTAGCAGCCTCCTTCTCTTGCAGGGAAATTACTGATGATTTCCTAAATTCACACCAGAAGCTGAATGATGTCCATGTTAGAAGTCTACCATGGGTCACCATTTCAATTGCTCTCCTCAGTCACTGGGCCATGCACATGTGTCTACTTTAGGGTGGGGAGAAAAAAACAACAGGCAAATTGCCACCCTGCCACCAAGAGGATGATTTGGAAAGAGAACAAGACTTAACAAGAAGCAGCTTAATAATCTGCTATTCTAGTGGCCTTTCTGTGCCCTTTAGCAAGGTGCCATGAAAGGAATCTGGAGGATGCAGCACCAGGTATCTGCATCTTCACACAAGTACTTTCTTGCTCCACTGTCATTTGGTTTCTCTCCCACCAACAAAATCACATCCACACAATTTCATTTCTTTCATGGCTCCAGACAGCTATCAGGTTCCTTTGGTCCCTACAGCCATTGCTTAATATAGACTGAAGCCATTCTAGAAAACACACCGAGCTGGTCCTGGAGCCCTGGTGGGATCCAAGCTCCAGCTGCACTAGACACACAGTCAGTCTGTCCCAGGCAGCTCGACATCTGTGAGTAGGTCTGTGATGCAGCCAAACGACTGCAGCTCACACAGACCACCTGGGGAGCAGTGATAGTTAGAGGTATTTTCCAGCTACAGGCATTCCTGCCTTCAGCTGTCCTGCTGATTTCCACCGTGCATCTGCTCATACCCACATCTAGAACAACGCTGAGATACTGCAGCCCCCTGTGCAATTTAACACACAGCACTACTGTGGGAACCTGTCCCGGACAGACAGAGAATTTGCAGTCTGAGGACCATCCATCCACAGAAACAGCACTTGAACCCCAGATGAGAAGTCCCATTTCATTAGCACAACCCAGCTGCATCTAATTCAAACAGCAATGAGCTTGCTGTCTGCTTTCTTACATTACTCCTTCCTAAATCCTTCTGCTCCACTCTACATCAAGGAAAAATAAAAAAAAAGGAAAAAAAAAATAAAAATTTCTACCTCCAGAGCTAATTCCCATACACTGCAATGAGAGAAATGCAATGTTCTGAGCAATAAAAGCTGGAAAGGGGAATTATTTTCTGCACCATTCAGATGGAAATGAAGCCTAGCCTCAATTCTGCCACCCACCTGGAGCCATGGCACGATCCTATAGATCTTTGGATCAATACTGCATCATAGCTACAAAACTAGAAGGGGGGAAAAGGAGAGGCACAAAAATCAAGGAGTGTAAATTTTAACTAAATTAGTTCTGTAACAGTTCCCCTCTTCACCGGCACTGCTGGGGAAAAGGCAGAGCAGAGGCAGCCGGGGGACGGAGCAGCGCTGACAGAGCATTTTGCTTCCTTTACAGATCGCTGGTGCTCCTTTGGAAGGCCCTTATCCCTCACCCCCAGTAAACGCACAAGATTATGGGGCATGTTTTCCTTTTGTGTGCGGAGAGAACGAGCGAGACTGTTACCTCCTGTATTATTTCTTAACGATCCACTAAATAGCAGCATCTCCACGGGAGGAGTGGTTTGACCCTCCTCCCTGGTTGCCGCTACCCAGGCGTTTGGTTACAGGCTACCAGACGAGTTCCTGCCCACACAGCAGAGAGATGAATGAAGAACGACGGGGCTTTGGGCTTTCTGTTTGCTTGCTCCTAATTTAGGGCTGCTTTGCATCACAGCACGTAGCCGAGCACGGTGCCGGCAGGAAGAGCTGTCGCTCAGGAACATTTTCCCCATTCCCGGGCTCTCCAGGGACATCTCATTTGTGCCTGAGGGACAGTCATTTCACGGGCTCCAGAGAAACACTGCTCGAAAACCACAGGATTGATAAAAGGGAGCAGAATTGTGTTCCACACATTTATTCTAAACTCTCAGGGGCTTCCCACCTGGGAAGTTCACATTGCTTCTCCAGAGGAGACTCTCACCCTACTCTAGAGGGGCCCAGAGACAGAAGCCAGTCTGCTGCAGCAGGCTGCCAGCCTTCGCATCTCCAGGCACATCCTCAGAGGTCAGACAGGGAGTAACAAAACATGAAGCTCCTACAAGCCCTTCAGTAGTCACTTTCTACCAAGCAAAAATACAAGAAGCCAAACACAACTGTACAATAAAGCCCGCTCTGAACACCAGGACCCTCAACTTGAGGCAGCAACAACCTCACCCACCACATCCCAGCCCCAGAAAGAAGAGCAGTGACATCCTACCTTCCTCTCCAGATGAGCCACAGGCAGGGGTATCATGGTAGAGCCTTGGAGCAAAAGCAGCAGCTCTACAACTGCTTTCCAGAGCACACAAGAAGACCTCAGGCACCACAAACTCCACTGGAAAAAAGGGACTAACCCTCCCAGCTCCTAATTTATTTCCCCTGGGTCTTGCTAATCGCTTGCAGCTGCAGGTCCTGGTGATGGCAAGTGCCGGCAGGTTTGCTGTGGAGGCAGCTTGATTTGCTTGTCCACACACAAGCAGCTTGGTAAAGGCCCATCTTCAAGGTTGGGGCTGATGTATCAAAGGGTAACTCACTAGGGGCCACCCAGATGGCTCCAGCTCATACCTGAACAGCACAGGCAAAAGTGCTGGCATTTATCACCTTCCACATCACAGGAGTGCCATTCCTTAGTGCCAGGTTGCCTCCTTCTTTTTTTTTAATCAGAAGTTTTACAAGATCTAGTCCTCTCCTTATGCCCTCAACTCCTGAAGTCCAGTGAATTCATCTGCCTTTTTGCCTTTAAAAAAAGAACAAACAACAAACAGAACAAAAATAATTCCTTAATCCTCCTACTTGACAAGAAAAGCCAACAGATTATGATCCCTACAGTCAGCACTGCAGTTCAAAAGAGCCCACAAGATTTTATTCTTTAGCTTTCAGTACTTCTTGAGTTATTTCATGTCACTGAACACCCCCAGTTACCAACAGTGGGACGCTGAGCCCAAAGTCTTAACTACTGTACCCAGGGCAGCTGCACCGAGAGCTCCGCACACAGAGCACCTTTAACAGGGCTCAGAAGTTCACTTGCCTGCAGGTTCCTCATCAAGGGCAGTATTAATAACCCCAGGTTTATTTCTGTGGTGTCCTCAAACACTTTAGCTAATAGAGATGAACCTTCTAGTAGCAGTTTATCTTTTTCTCCTTTATGCCAATATTTAATGCCTTCTTTCATCCACTTCAGTAATGAATCATCTGTTTTTGTCTGATTAGGGTTATGAACAGCTCAGTACTTGTACAGTGGAACATTAGGGCAGGGATATAGATGCCCATAGGACAGAGATAAGGATTCATGAAAGAGGAGACTGAGCTGATTCTAGAGAAATGTGTTTAAAAATGCATTAGTGAAGAGTAACTGAATGAAAATACTTGATGAATATTTTAAGTGGCCAAATATTAAAAGTGTGTATGTGTATATATATATATATATATATATATTAAATGAAAGGCACTGGTTTTAGTGTCCAGCCAGTCCTTAATGTGCATCAGTGATGGGATTTATCTGAGCTTGGGTCACGACTCTGCAGGGTGCTGCCTGCTGGCCCAGGTCTAGAACAGCTCTGAAGAGCTGATTTCAGAGTTGGTTTGTTCATGTGAGGGAAGAACAGCATGAAGTACAGGCTACATTTTGCTGTTTTGTAGGGACATTGCCACCACCCACAACTCCAGCACTTCTGGTGAAGACAAAGTCTGTAATGCTGTAGCAACCAATGTCTTACAAGGGAAAAAAAAAACAACAGAATGCTTTAATTTTACCACATCTCATTAAATCTTGAAGCATCTTTTTCGTAAGAGTCTGTAAAGCCTTTGAGAGGTTTCAGCATTACCACCTGACAGGATAGAGCACTTTCCTTGTTATTAAAATGACCCAAATGTAGGAGAAGGTTAAGTGCTACAAGGACCCAGACCCAAAAGCACATCACTCAAAGTAAAAAAACAAAAGAAACCTAACAAACAAACAAAACCCAAACAATTATAGGTGCTTTGATTTTGGTGTTCTGAGGGATTCACTTCCCTGCAGGACAGCACTTAAGCACCCACTAAGATCCCAGGAAGCCCCAGCAGAAAGACCAGGTAAGCGAGTGAGGTGACAGTGACCGTGTTTCTGAGTGGCTTTCTGCATGATCCCCTTCTAATCCAAATGAGTATTTTAAAGCTGGGCAGAATGTGTAACATTGTAAAATTAACAAAGGTTTTGGGGAACTTGCACTCTCGGACCTTTTCAATGATGTTGAAAAGTACAGGTTGACTCATAGATGTTTTGTTGTAGAAGGCTGTGTTTTGTCCCTTTGGACTGTCAGCTGAATATGGCAGTGAAATTGTATTTTTTTTTCCTAAATATCCTCCAAAAGAAACCTCAACAATCTCCAGGCCACAGATCTATCACTGGCTGCAACGTTCCCTCCGCCCACGGACGAGACCGGCGTGCTCATCACCAAACGCACCCAAGGCTTCTGCTGCCTCCCAGCAGCTCACAAACACTTTTAATTAATTTTTCCAGCACGCGGGATGAGTAAACACACCATTGTTGATGCTGTCAGCTGTTTGATATAAGTCCCAGACCTCTTTCAGTTTCACTCAGAAATACTTTGACCTCTGTCAAAAATTCACTGACAATAAGGTCTCTCCGAGTAAATGTTTGCGGCAGCAACAAAAGAGGAGGTAATAGTTTGCCTGCTCTGCATACAAGAGGCATAATACTGCCTTGGATTGCTATGGTAATTTCTCCAGATACAGTATCAAGCTTTGGCGGCTTCTAACTTCTGAATTACTGTAATATTTCTTAGAATAAATCCTGAAATCCAGGCATAAAAAAAAAACAAAAACATCCCAAAAACCTCAGTAGGTAGATTTTGTACCTAGCGAGCAGCCAAATAATTATTTATTTATCTGCTACTACCACACTGGTAAGAAAAGGTGGCCAGCAGTCTGTGAAATTATCGTTCGCTTCGAAATGTAGTTACCACAGCTGAGGACTTAATACTTGGCTAATGTCTGTGCTCCTTATTAACATAAATATTGTAACAGCCAGGCGGGCTGGAAGTCACACGCCAGATAAGATCTTGTCTGTTTCTGGAGATATGATCTCAACGAGAGTCAATTAAAACTGCTGGAGTATTTCGTAATCATTGTCACATCAAAATAGCGCAGCAGCGCTTTGGCAAGTAGGAGAAGTGATTCCAGGAGCGTGTGGGGCGGCAGGAGGGCGAAAAGAATCCTGTGGGGCCGGTGGTTTATGGAGATGTAAAAACGGCCATGGACAGCAGTACAGTTATTCCGAGGACAACTGTAATTGTCTCATAATTCTGTTTACACTTGTCCATCCTATTGTGCTTATGGGAAGTTATATAGTAGAAATATTAGAAACAGTCTCGTAGAAGTGATTCTATGGGACTGTTCAAGGGGCTGAGATATAAACCCTGGGAGACTGGTTTTCCTTACTCTTCCCAATGGCACTTTACAATGAACTCTCCCCTGCAGAGGCTGACTCGGGGTAGTCAATATAACATATTTCTCTAAGACTGTCGGTAGGATTGGTAGGGTAATTTGCAGAGGTTTTGTGGATCTGCAAATTGAGAATCAGCCCTTGGAGGATTAAGGTTTCAAATTTAATTTTACGCTAATTCTAGGCATTTCTTTGAAAAATTACAAGCCTGGCTTTACTACCTCACATACAATGTTACTTACTTCTCCTTGGGCTCTTCTCAGTGTTTTGGGAGGATACCGAGTGAGCGTCGGCTCCACAGCATCTGCTGAGGCCACTCGCACGCGGCGCCGCCAGCTCATTGCTGGGTAAGCCAGAGGTGGAGCCTTATCCTGCTCCTCGTGCTGGTGTCAGCAGCAGGTAACAGCACAGAATATGCAAAAGGCATGTGGGCTCACGGTGAGTTATCCCCTCCAATGGATCTGCTATTCCTGTTTTTATGACTCCTGGATTGTTTTCTTATCTCACCAGTGTTAGCAGTTTGTATTTTTCACAGAATCACAGAGTGTTAGGGGTTGGAAGGGACCCTGAAAGATCATCGAGTCCAACCCTCTGCCAGAGCAGGATCACCTAGATCAGGTCACATAGGACTATATCCACGTGGGGTTTGAATGTCTCCAGAAAAGAAAACTCCACTGCCTCTCTGGGCAGCCTGGGCCAGTGTGTCACCCTCATCTTGAAAAAGTTTCTCTGTAAGTTTACATGGAACCTCCCATGTTCCAGCTACACCTATTGCCCCTTGTCCTGTCACTGGACCTCCCTGAACAGAGCCTGGCTCCATCTCCTAACACTCACCCTTTACATCTTTATACCCATTTATGAGGTCACCCCTCAGTCTTCTCCAAGCTCAAGAGCCCCAGCTCCCTCAACCTTTCCTCAGCAGAGAGATGTTCCACTCCCTTCAGCATCACTGTGGCTCTGCACTGGACTCTCTCAAGTAGTTGCCTCTCCTTCCTGAATTAAGGGACCCAGAACTGGACATAATAATCCAGATGTGGCCTCACCAGAGCAGAGTAGAGGGGGAGGAGAACTTCTCTTGATCAACTCACCACATCCCTTCTGTTAGAGCCCAGGATGCCATTGGCCTTCCTGGCCACAAGGGCACACTGCATTTTTAATTGGAACTCTCTCCTAGAAAGCCTCACCAGCTTCAGGGCCCCGCTGTGACAAGCTCTGTGCAAACCCCAAACTTACAGAGAGTTCTTGCCCCAAAAATCTTCTGACGTCTCAACAGCATGGAGTGACGAGATCATCCACAGTACACATAATCTTATTTGCTGAAATCAATTGCAAATTGTAGGGATTTTTTGAGAAGAAAAAAAAAATCCAAAAAATTGGCAAGCACTTGTAGAAATGAGTAAGGTTTCACCTAGTGATAAAGGTAGTTCTGTTCCAGTAATGAGGAGAAAGGGAACTTGCTATCAAGAATTAATGAGATCACAAAGAACAGGCAGGGGAAGTGAACGTTTTTAAAATGTCCCTGCTGAACACCAGGAATAATAGAGTGAGAAAAAATGGAGTAGATCCCTGTGGTAAAAACTATTAGAGGCGGCGAATTATAAAACTATTAACCAGAATGTAACTCCCAATTAAAAGATGATTTAACACTGGAATCTGATGGATGAATTTTGATTAAATGGAGAACTATTAGGAGCCCTGGGAAATGGACTTCTCCTGCCAGTTCTAAAAGTTAAAAGGCAGTTTGATATAAAAATTTATAAATTAAGGTTAATTACTTTAAATAACATGGCTGGAAGCAATAAAAAGAAATTTATAATATTCTCTGGAGTTTTAGGAAAATAATATAGATATCCGCACCTCTCAATGGAAAATCGAATTAGCGTCCCCAAGTACAGGTTGACAAAGACAAAGGCAAAATAAACTGGCTGACAAAGGGGCTGCCCGAGAAGCTGAATGACTCACAGCCTTTGATCTGCCAGAAGACTCCTCCTCGGCCGGTGCCACTGACTCTGCCCGGGGGTTCTGCAAACGAGCGGTGCTACTTCACCTCAGCCTTTGAAACCCCTTGTGAGCTGCAAACCAAACGCAGGATTCCAAAGATGTGTGAAGAGGCAGGTGGGTCCTCCTGCCGTCGAGGAGAGGTTTGGCTCTACAAGCAGGTTGGCAAAAATGTTATCAGGGGTAACCAAACCTGTGATAGCAATGGGAGGGGAGACAGCCCAAAGCCAGGGCAAAGAGTCCTCCTCTTAAGGGCTTGTTATTTATAAGCCTTTAAATATTGTAAGAAACAGTTCAGCCTAGGGGAGGAATGGGCTGTGGGTTATTCAGAAACACAAGAGATGGAGCAGTGCCCAGCTCCCAGAGACTACGAATGCCCAACAGAGAAGTTGAGGTGGAGCTGGGTTACATCACACCAGTTCTTGTGGAGTATGCTTTCATGTAGAGAAAGGTGTAAGGAATTCATCCTGAGTCTCCTATACCCTTTCAAGTGGATCCCATGGAGGAGGTGGGATTGAGGAAGAAAAGCATGTGCCTGTGTCACTCCACATTAACTGCCTGGACTGGATCATTCCCTGAGGAAAAGCAGCAGAAGGCAGCAGAAGAGGGGAAGGCTTCTCCGGTGACAGCCTCCTGGGGCTTTTGTGCATCCATCACCAAGGAGGGTCACAGAGGAGGCGGAAAGCCTGGAAGGTTTCCACAGATCCCACAGGATTCCCAGGAAGCTGGAATCATTACATGGAGACATTCTCCACTAACAGAAATGTCTCCTTGCACCTGTGCTTCACTCTGACCTAGCTGGCAAAGGCTCCTCCTCTGAGCATTGCAGACAGCAGAAGAGACCATCTGCCAAACAACTGCCACATGTCAGGTCTCACCAGCTTCTCCAACTCCACCAGTGCCAGGACACTAAGGAAGGCTGCCCTAGGTTTGTGGGGACTCCCATGGGAAGCGTGGAGTGTGCTGTACGCTGGGTCCAGCGCTCTTCTACCTACCAAACACAAACAAGGGTAGAGCTCTGCAGCCTGCCCTGGAGAGTCTGAGCCAGACCCCAGATGGTTTCTGTCCCTCCCCTCTGAGGTGGATGAAGTAACTGTGCATCCCACAATTTGCTGCTCACCCAACTGGCTGTGAGCCCTCATGACTGACTGCTGCTCGGAGTCTGAGTCCTTTCTGTGCCATCTGAACGACTCTGTGGTTGTGTTCCCAACACATTCTCCCTTCCCCAGATTCTATTCTCCTGCTGCCCAGTGTGCCAATGCACACCAATGTCTGTCTGGATGTTCACATACAAACACACCCTGTTTCAGCCTCCTCCTATCGCCTTCCTCCCTCAGTGTCCCCTCAGGGGTGATTCTGTGCCCGACCACTCAGATCTAAATGCAGGATCCCCCCACCAATGCACAGGGTAACCCATCCCGCTCTCCCAGTTACCACCGTTCCACACCATGATCAGAAAAACTCTCTGCTGAGTGAGAATTTTTTCTAGTTTCCAGTCCCTTTGAGTGCTGACCCTTGAAATGTCCAACTCCTCCGTACCCCCTTCCCCACCCACACCGCTCCCCTCACCCTGTGCCCCCTGGTCTTTGTCTCACAGGTTTCCCCTCCCCATCTGGGGTAAGCTCAGCGCTGGTCCTTTAAGGCTCGGTGCCTGTAAGTGATTACTCTTGGCTATCACTTTTTCTATATCAGACATGTCATGGTGAAGAATCTTCAACCTTGACTCTTACAGCTGCCCTAATTATAGGACATATTTTTGGTGCTGTGTCTTTATTCCTTTCCGTGCTGGCACTTTGACCCCGGTGCTTCCTCCGTCGCGCTTGTGTTAACAAGGTTGTCCATTCTACAGTTTCCTCACTCTGATTTGTAACTCGAAATTACCATATCTGGCTTTCACTCACTGACAACCGTCACTTTAAATAGGCCTTTTAAAGTTAATACGATGTCCATTCTAAAGTGGAGTATTACTTTTCAGTGATGTTAAATGAGCAATTTAAGGAGCTATAGGCTTTTCTTATAAGAAAAATTAAATTTTATCTGCCACTTAATTTATGAACAGGGCTAACCCTAAACAAATCTGTCATAAGCTGCTGCCATCCCTAAAAAAAATAATAATACAAGAATAACTCTAGTTAATGGTGGTAAAATACAGAAGAGATATACGAATTATTCATAAAAACATGTCGAGCTCACACTTTTTAGAGCCTCAGGTACATGCTGCAGCAAGAATATACTCCTTTTTAGGTCTCATCCAGTGACCCCAGAGGATCCACAGACAAGAGGGACAATATCACCGTCTGGGAAGCATTCCATCAGTGCTATCACTCTGTCAGTGGTGCCCTAGGAAGTAAAACACTTTTTCACTTGCTAGTTCACACCATCTCAGGGAAGGATATTTAGATATATAGATTAGATAACATAGATTTTTGCTAAGATGGATGGAATTCAGCTACTTCTGGAAAGGGCTTTGTCCCATTCCTTCAGCTCCTCAGATGATCAGTGAGGAGCCTGCCCAGTTTCCCTCCAAAGCAAGCAAGACTTTCCAGCCTTCTGTATGGGACAGGGATACTGATCCTCCCATGAACCCAGGGGAACAGACACTGAGGATCTGGCCTGTGTCCGTGGGTTGTCACTCCCACCCTTCTATGCCATGCTCTCTGACCAGGGGGTTCAAAGCAATCTCTGCTGAAACCCTCTGTGTCCATCCCCCTGCCCTCCACCATTGCCTGAGCCAGGCTGTAAATCTCCTGCTGCTCACTGGCTTGTGAGACTAAGCTCCCTCCTGTCTGGCAAATGATTTGAGAACAAACCTCCCTTCTTGCACAAAGTCCCTATCTCCAGGCAGCTCAAGCAGCTCCAACCTGCCTGAGATGTCAGTGTTCAGGTGGGATCAACGTACTAGGCCCCATGTTTTTCCCCTGGCTTCTGAAAGGTCAGAACAGCAGTATATTGAATCTCTAAACATACTGATCACACAGCTCTGCTAGCTCACTAGAATCCATTAATATCCAAGATACTGGATGGGAAAAGGAAAAAAAAAACCCTTCCTCCATGAACTTAAATCAATTAGCTGGGACTGAAAAATGTAGATTCTTGTGGAAGAATAAAAAATGGAAAACACCAGGCCTCATTATCCTGTCCCTGAAGTGCCAGAGGGTAAAATTATCTTTCGTGATGATGTTCTGCATTGATTAGTCAAACATGTAGGAAATCATATTAAAGATTTGACACCTAATGTGGGATCAGAAGAGCTGTGTGCTACAATAGTACATGCAAATGTTGTGGCAAAGCTGTATGTGCTTGGACCAAAGGAAAAGGATGACAAGAGGGTATGGATAAGATGAGAAAAATAAACGTTTGACAACTTCCCATGGAAGAATCTTGTTTTTGAGTCAAACATTAAAGCCTACAAAACAAAACACAACACAACAAACAACATATTTGTTTCCACAGAAAATATTTAAGAAGCTATATAATAATTTCCAGATCTTTTCTTCTTTGCTTTTTGTTAATTATCCTGTAGAACTCTGTACCCAGAAGCTGATTAGATGCACTCAGGTTCAACAGATCTACAGCCAGGTGGAACTGACATAACTCAACTTCAGAGAAGCCTCAGTGACTTACACCACTAGAGACTAGGCTCCTGCAGTCACCCCTAGAGCAGGGCAGGGGCAGAAAAGTTTGATCAGACCACTCTGGACCAAGGGTGAAATCCTGGCCTTTCTGGAATCCACAGAGAAGTCTCCATGATCCCTGTATCTGCAAACACCTCCACAATCAGCATCTGCCTCCTCCAGAGCTGCAAAAGGATCATAAATGACTGCGGCTCCTGTCTCCGGAGTAGCTGCAGCAGCGTGGTGAAAAAGAGTTTCATCTGCAGCACTGTGGTGAAAAAGAGCTTCATCTTCAGCATCAGGCAGGTACCAGGCCAGGGGAAAATTCTTACTGGTGGTGAGGATCATAATGTGCACCTCTACAACCAAAACACAGACTGCCTTCAAAACCAGATGAACCATTAGATGAAAACATGTTATAAAATCATCATAAGCCAATGCTCTTATCAGACAACCATAATCAGCAGCTCTGGGATCTTCCAGCACTTCAGGGCTAATTTCTACGTCAGCATTAAGTAGATTCCCTGGCATGGATAACCTAAATTATTTGGCAGATTAGACTGTGGGAAGCATAGCAAACATTACTTAAAACGTATTTAAAACTGCTGTACAGAGTGCACTAGATGATAAAATAGAGCTATACCTCATTAATATGCAAAAAATCCCTATAGTTAAGTAATATTAACCCCTTCCTCACCACTGATTCTAAAGGATGATGTGACCAGATCACACACTGCAATCAGCTAAGCAGAGAAACTTATCGGATCTAAGATGAGGGTGCCAGGAATTCAAGTCTCTAACAGAAGAAACCCACCCATCAACAGAAAGACTGAGGCTTCTCCCTTAAAAATGATCTTTTCCCTCTCATTTCTCCAATGTTGGCATCACTCCCAATTCATCTGCACTGATGCTCAAGTTCTCTCCCTGTTTACTTCCAGTGATTATGAACATTTTTCCCTCTCTGGACTATAGGAACCAGGAACTTCTACTGCAGGGTAAGACTGAACTCACAGCCCATTGCTTCATGTGATACATGCTCCCTATTTCTTCCCACCACCCTATCATATTCTGCCTCCACAACATAAAGGCCCATGCTTGATATACGACCTGCCCGTCCATGGGAGGTCCAAGCTGCCTCCAGCAAGGTTCTCACCCATGAACTCTCAGTTCTTTCAAAAGGACCCTCCTACTCTTCTCTGGCTTTACTTCCAGCTAGTACCTGGTATTTAGACCCAGCAATGACCCTGGGCAGATTTCTGTGTAGATATGGGGTAAGCAGCAGAGCCGTTTTCAAGATGCTTTACAACCCCATGTGGCTGTATTCAGACTAAAACATATGAACTCCAAACTGAGCAACTGAACTCACATCAAAATTGCTGCTGACAGTGTAACTAAATAAAAGACCTACTTTTCTAATCCCCGAGGCCAATACAAGAAACAGTGGTGAAGAAATGGATATTTGTCATCCACTTGGCTGCGGTGCTCACCATTAAATTTGAACATAAAGCTTAAAAGACCCATGTAGTGTCACCAAAAATGCTGGAGATGACTGTCAGATTGTAATAAATCACTTGGAAATGACTTTAAGAGTGGACTCAAACTGATTTTGGAGCAAAAGTTTTATGGAAAGTCACTGAGTTCTGGGCAGAAGGAAAGTTTTGATTTGTGTCCTTCCTCCTTCTTTTCCTCTTCATCTAGACCACCTCATCCCATCAACAAATTAATCAGGTTTGAGCTCCCACTTTAAAATTTCTGGGGGAACAACTACCTGGTTTGCCTGTATTTGCAGATGGACAGCATGTACTGCTGAAGGCCACACTGAAGCTTGTGTCACCCTGGAGCCAGGGATGACCTAACAGTGTTCTCAAGGCAGGCTAAAGCTGCAGAAGATTATTTTATGGGCACAAAGTTACTGAGAACCACTGACAAGAAGCCAATAGAGCTGATGCACTTTCTAAGACTATTTAGACAAATGGTCCATACAATATAGACCCACTGGCAGCTCCGTAAGTAGTGGGGTAGCAGGAGGCAAGTACAGTATCCATATATTCACACGTACCTCTAATGTACACAAAAATATATAATAAGCATCAGCAGTCTTCATTAGAGTGCAGCCAAGAATTATGGAGATCCTAACCTTGCAAGCTGAATAAATTATTGCCAGAGGATTACTCTGTATTCTAACAATATCTAATGTACCTCTTTGTCTCTCATAAATTACAGGGCATCCTCTGACTCCTAGAATACACTCTGCCTCATGCATAGCCACTACATAGCCCTTTTTTCCTCTAAATACACACAATAGAAACTCTCATCAGCAAGGTCCTGCATAGAGATTTTAATAGCCAAGAAAAACATACTTGTAGTCACACGTTCACAGGCCTGGTGGAACTATTTCAATTACCGAAGCAAATGACCACAATTCAAATGTGCTGATAAAGGGGAAGCTCATTTTCTGTGTGTATGCAAGAATATCATTATTAGCTACACACACACTCCCCCCAGCTCACCATTCCACAGGAACATTACCGTTGTACAAAAGCCCTCCATCCACTGCAGGCTATAGTAGAGTCTCCACGATCGTTTGACTTTCTGCCTTTCAGTCAAAAAATCACCAATAACAACTGTTTCTGCATCGACTTATCTAACACAGACTTCACAGAGACTCCCAACACTGAGTCATCAAACACAGTTCACTCCAGTAACCAAAAAAATCCCCATCGCTCGTAGTTTAACACCTTCCACTCACACGATGGGAGATGACACTTCAGGCCCTGGAACTCCGTGTGCACCAGCACCAGTTGAACTAGCTGCTGTACATCAATACTCAGCTGGCCCTCAGGTCACCTTAAAACTAGCAGAACATGGTGCATTTGCCTTGCTTTGCAGAGTGTTTTTGTCTGAATGCGGGTGGCACCAGCACTGGCTGACTGCTGCTTTCCAGCAGATTCACCCAGACACTGGATACCTGCTTCAAATTTGTTAAATGTCTGGATATACCACAGAGCATCACAGAGTTAGAAAGTTTTGTACCTCACAACCAGCTCTTTATGGCCCATTTCCACTGGGAAAGACACAGAAAATACATTGGTTGTGGGCTATAATAAAACTGCAAAGAAAGCTAAAATTTCTTTTAAACACCCCCTTCCATTTACAAGGCCACAAGGACAACTGGTTTGCATTATTCTCTTAAATTCTTTCTGTTTCAGGTTCCTTTTGCCACTTAGACTTTCACATACATACACACGCACATCCTCCTTTAATAGGAAGAATCCAAGAAGGGTGCTGTGCATAAGCCTTATGAAGGGCTGTATTTTTAATATATATGAACAAGATGATGCATAACTGGAGTAGACTGGTCAGGGAAAGCAAATGAAGACAAGAAATATTCTCAGGGTGTTATTGATTAACTGTTTTTCAGAAGAGAGGTAATCATTTTTAACTGGTTTAAACTATGATGGACTCAAGTGGAAAATGCAAGCAGAGTTAGCAAGGAGCATAATTGACTGGGCATAGAACTAAGTAACCTCTCAGCATGCTGGAAGTGGTGGAGCAAGGGGAGGGGGGGAGGGGTTACATCCAGAGCTGCTCCGGACCCAGAGCCCTTTCTGCCCAAAGTGAACTCTGCCAGCAGCCCAAGACAGTGATGACAACAAGTAAAGGAGGGGGGTGAAGGGGGAGGAAGGAAAAAAAAAAAAGGTCAAGCCACTCAGTTACATGATCTAAATTCTAATCAAACATCATTTAAAGCATGTTTTATTTCAGCCTCTGGAGAGATAGTCCCTCCTGACTCCTCACCATGGCAACCGGTGTCTCATTTCAGAAGTGTCATGCCACATTATCATCTTGCCGGCTCACACACTCCTGCCTGACAAGTTCTCTCTGCCCCTTGTGACAACCGTTCCAGGCTTATGCTGTTTATTTTTGGTGTCAGGCTGGCCCTGGCAGATTGAAAGGCAACCTCAACCCCTTGAACAACAAGCACCACACCCCACTCGGCGATAAGAGATGATTTGAGAAGATATTTGCTTACATGTGTATAAGCAATTTGCTGTAGGAGGACGGCCCGGTGTGCCTGTGCGAGCGCACGCCTGTGCGCGCCAGGGGGGAAGGAAAGGCAGAAGCACAACGTTTTGTGAGAAAGCAAACACTTCATCTGGCATCCCAGGCAGTAGATTTCAATCATGGGAGCCTGTTATTCACACAGAACAATATGAAATACAGGCCAGAAAGGCATCACAGGTATTCTCTCCTAAGAGCCATGAATGCAAAGCTAGACATTGTCTGTGCAAAATACCCTCTCCACGTCCCTGCAGAGCGCTGCCAGGCACTCCAGAGGGGGAACAGGGACAAAACCACCTATTAATTTGCTAAAGGGAACACGCTCGAGAGATGCTTTGGTCCAGATTCACCTCTGCTCTCATGGAGTCAATTTGGAGCAAGATCCCTGCTATCGATGAATTACCCGGGATCCTCTGCAATCA
Organism: Ceyx melanurus; assembly: GCA_024611195.1. Lineage (NCBI taxonomy): Eukaryota > Metazoa > Chordata > Aves > Coraciiformes > Alcedinidae > Ceyx > Ceyx melanurus. The sequence continues at coordinate 36,657 of JANHGL010003712.1, read as the reverse complement.
GAATTACACAATCTCCACTCACATTCCAGTAACGGATTCTGTTCATCACAGCCACGACTTCTGCTAAGCCAAGTGTCTTGTAGCAGCCTCCACATAGGTAGGGCTAAGTCTACACCTGGGCTTCTTGTTGGACACACAATAATAACACTGATGCTAATTATAACAGTATGTATTGTGCTTTGCTTTTAACAGTAAACATCAGAAAGTAGCAGTATTTCTGACATTCATTTGGCTGCTGAGGCAGTAGCAGTAAAGCAGTGATTCCTTCCATTCATGAGACCCAGGATTAGAAAGAGTTTCCTACCTTTCCATCCAAGCAGCTTGAGAACAAGGCATTCTTGGATTAATTGTTCTGCTGTTACCTATCATGAAGCCAGGAGGGAAGCCCTAGGGTGTCAGATATGATGTCTAGGTAGCGACAGCACAAAGGAAAAAGGAAAAAATAGGTGTTGGCAGTAAAGACATCAGCACAGCTTTCCTATTTACTATCCAGACCCATTTCTTAGCCCATGAAAGAAGAGGCGTGTGGATTCACCCTGCAACAACACACTAAATGCAGGGAAAAATCTCTCAGCTAAAACAGCAGAAATCATCAAAACTATTTTTTCAAACAAGTTGCAACTATGCTGAGAGCATTAGAATCTTGGTCTTATTTCCTAATTATCATTTTCATGGACAATAATAAATTTGAATATCGCTACCACATTAATTGAACGTCATTTTCACAACAGCCACACAAACCCAGCAGAATACCTGCCTGTGATGGGCCATGAAACACTGTCACAGTCACCAGGAACACCAGCATCCTAATATTTGTACATTTTCCCACAAGAGACACAAAAGAATAACTTACAATCCTGAAAAGCCAGCCAGTTGCTTGGGAATATTTTACTTAAACAGAGAAAAGCAGCACTAACTGCAATATGTGTGATAAGGAATTTATGTATTCCAGGCCATCTACAGACACAGGAGTTCCCATGTACACATTTAATGGAGAGAACAGAGCATCATCCTCTGATAAGCAGCCAAAAAAGGACCAACTTCTGGAAACTTCACTGTGATACAGCCACACCAGTGCTATAGGAAGCTGGTTAATCACAATGTGCCACAAATACAGTTGCTGTGGTGAACTCTCTTTCCTGCTTACCAGAGATCATCAAATTTCTGCATCCATTTCTTGGTGGCCAAGTCTATCCCAAAAGACAAACTTCCAGCACAGATCACCAGACTGTGAATAATACCTACAGAGCTGCTGATGGGAAGACTGATTCTAAAGCCAAACTGTACAATGGGACAGTATAGAAAGAAAAACTGAATTGCTCCTGTTCAAAGCAGCCATTACTTGGACACAAAATGATGGTTTCAGCAGCTGGACAGTGACCCTGGTAAAAATGGCCCTGCCAGTGCCAAGTGGGAGGGTATCAAATGCTGGATTTGTAACCACTTTTGACAGTGCTGAGTGTTTTGGGCAAAGCTGGTGTCAGCCATGCCTTGCAAATTAATCTCACCTTTTCAAAGCTGTGTCGTGAGAAAGGAGCCCATGATGGAAGAAACGAACATTAGCAGAAGGCTGGAAGAGGAACGGTCTGAGGCGTGGCACAGCACTGCAAAACAGGGTGCAAAAGCATTTAAAAGATGCCCACAAGATTTCCAAAGATAGTCCAAAGCAGAGCTGCTCCATCCACACATCATTAGGGACATAAATAAGTAGCTCACACAAGCTGTGGACAATCTCTTGCTTCTGCCAAAGGCTATGAATTTCACCCAGGCTACAACCCAAAGACTGAATGTCAGCTGGAGTGGAGGGGGAATTCTCTTGAAAAAGTGAGGCATGCTGACATCAAATAACTGTGCCTACAGCTGGGCATTTAATTCAGTTTACAGGCATCTCCATGCACTGCTCTGGTCCGGGGAAAGATGTGTGAGTGTGCTTTACCGTGGAGATATCATGGGTCACAATGTAAACAAAACTTGACCCAGTTATCTCAGAGAAAGAATCACAGACTGGGCAAAACCATTCAATTAACTCAGATGCAATCTTTGATCAAATAAGAGGCTAATTGGAAAACAGTTTTCATTAAAAAGAAACAAACAAAGCAATATGTTCATTTAATTTTTAATCCATTTTCTGGTAACTGTACCATAGAAAGACAGAGGATTACAACAGCAAGACATCTGTAAACAAAACATGATCATCCCAAGATACACTAATGGCATTTTACAGAGTTGGTAAGAGAATGTACATTTTTTTTAAAGCCATAAAACAAGGAGAATTAATGTTGATTATGGATTGGCAATGAAACTCCAGAGTTGCAAGTCCCATAAAAAGCTATAAACACAGCAAATGCTATGGGAGAAAATCTTTTTATCTTTTCCAGAAAAGATAAAAGGAAGACAAGGGAAGAATCTGGCCCAGACACCCTGCCTTATAGGAAACGTACAATATATATGTATATGTGCAATCTTTTTTGTCTCCTGAAAGTGCCTGGGTACGTCTACTCACAACCATATGCACTGGGAGAGTTCCATTCCCAATGCCCCTGTGAATATCCACACAACTCTTCACTGTTGAAAAAAAATCCAGTGTGCTCCATGACTGCAGTGAGGAACTGCTGGAAGATAATTCACATCACCTACTGAGTCCATCTATTCACCTCTGCCCACAAGTCTTCCTCATGCCAGTGCTTTTCATAACCAATTAAAGCAAATCATTGGTGTTATTCAACATGTCTCAGGAAAGGACTCCAAGACTGGCAGGAATTCAGCTTTGGCAAGCAAATCCCATATTTTTGTCTTCTATTTGCACTGTCTCAAACATATCTACATACCAACCTGTACACCGATCTTCCTGAAAACCTAACTGCAACAAAAATAAATTATAATAATTCTGCTGTTTCTCTGTTTCCAGTAATCTCCACCAGAAAGTGGTGATAAACCAGCAAGCACTCTAAAGCAGACATTACCAGTCCAGGCCATGCAAACAAACACTTCATTTTACAATCTCCCATATCGAAAGAACATCATCGTTCCCTTTGGTGCCTTAAAAATACCAGGTCCATAAAATGACTAAAAGGCAAAGCAGCAAAGCTGCCTAACACTAGAACAGCCTAGAACAGACACAAAAGGTGATGGGGCCCTTGCTTCCCAGAAAATCCTTATCCCTCCTCAGACCCAAAGGAAGGTCCGTTTAGTCTCCCTAACTGAACAGCTAAGACTTGACTTCTCACGTTTGCTACGTCAGTTTTTTCACCCCCCTTAAAGCATAAGAAGGCTGAATAATGGATCTGTGACTCCCTTCCCCTCCAGCTCCCCATAAAGACACAATCCCATCTGCCTCCAAGAATTATGTTAAATTGCAAGTAAGTTTGAAGCCTCCAAGCTACATCCATATCACCTTCACCCACCTGGGAATCTGCATTTGCAGAGCAGTGTTTACTGGGCGAAGAGCTGGCAGAGGCAATGGGCAAGTGAGGCCCACCTTGGACATCAGTTTCCCTGTGAGAAAAGCTGCCAGGAAAGTGGAGCCAGCACTTCACCACCGTGGTAGCACCGTGCTTAGGGCTGGAAGTGGTGGGCAGATGCAACCCTAAACCCCATCCCCAACTCAGTCTGGATGCAGTTATATAGAATTGTGGACTGGTTTGTGTGGGGACCTTTCAAACTCATCCAGTCCAACCCCCTGCAGGGAGCAGGGGCATCTGCAGCTAGAGCAGGTTGCTCAGAGAACTGTCTCACCACCCTCAGCATCAAAAATTTCCTCTTTCTCTCCAGTCTAAATCTCCCTCTTTTAGTTTCAAACCATCACCCCTTGTCCTGTCACAAGAGGCCCTGCTAAAAATATCCCTGTCTACTAAGAAAGGATACCAACAATTCTTTAATTCTTGTTTAACCTCCATGTGCATTTCTCAGCAGCACAGGGAGGCTAAACAAGAAATACTGTGGGTTGCTGAATATGGGAATTAGAGAAAACCCTTATATAGTCTGCTCTGTCCATTGCTGTAGCTGTTTTTAAATAACAGTGTACAGAACATGACAGATGGTGACAGACAGAAACTGGCTTTTCCAGGAAATGGATAGGGCTTTCCAGCTTTATCCTTTCAAAACAGTGTTTAAAAAAAAAAAAGAAAGAAAAAAGAGTAATAATAATAAAAAATAAATAATATTTAAAAACAAAGCCTGGGCCAATGTAACTGACAAAAAAATACAAAATGAAAATACGAGCGTTGCTGCTAGGGGCTCTTCTTAGTTCAGAATGCCAGGTTTATGATAAGGCTATAATTTTGCAGACTAGTAAGATCAAGTTGGTGGCAAAAGAGGGCGGAGGGTGGGGAGCGAGGGAGCAGAAATAAAGTCTGAGCTTTGGGGAGAGGAGGAAGGAGGCTGGTGAAAATGCTGATATTTACTTACTGTAAATGTTGAGCCTATAAAACCTTCCCTCACACAGCAGCCTAAAGTGCCAGGCAGACAACAACAATAGCATGCTTGAATGAAGTTGTATATTGTTTTGTGAAAGCGGCAGCTCACAGCAGAACTGAGATTAATAACAACCGCAGCTTTCTGGGTGTAAGTTACAGGAGCACACCAACACTTGCCGATAGCATCCAGCCCAGCAAGGTGATCCTTACAGCTGCTATTTACATGAGCACATCATCTCTGCCTCGGTTTGTTGTTAGGTTGGGTAAGTGTTATGGTTTGGGGTTTTTTTTTCAAACCAAAGTGAAAAGGGAATGAATTTCTAAGGGTACAGACTGATCAACAAACACCACATGCACCAGTTCCTCTGAGACAAAGGAATTCAACACACAAATAAAATATCTTACAAATCTCTCTCTTGAGAGGAGACGTTTGTGAGGATGCTGGGGCATCTGCTTAGATGCAGTTCTTCTGAGACTCTGCCTGGCAAAGCCACCAGGGATTGCTGGGATCCCAGAGCTGACCCTCAGCTAAATACAAATGTACTTATTTGGGGGGATAAATTCTTACAGATTCCACAAATTTCCACTATATTCACTTTTTTTTTTTTTTTAATAGGGACTTTTACAACAGGACAAGGGTTGATCGTTTGAAACTGAAAGCGGGATATTTAGACTGGAGAGAAGATATTTTTGATGCTGAGGGTGGTGAGAGCCTGGCCCAGCTTGCCCAAAGAGGTGGTGGCTGCCCCATCCCTGGCACCATCCCAGGTGAGGCTGGCCACAGCTCTGAGCAACCTGCTCTAGTTACAGATGTCTCAGCGCCATGCAGGGTGGTGTAGACCGGATGAGTTTGAAAGTTCCCTTCCCACCCAAACCAGTCCACGATTCTATGAAAAGGGAGGCGAAAACCTCTCCAGAGACCCTCCGGAGGTGCCCATGGGACTGAACCCCAAGGCAGCAGACGCTTTGACCTTCACCCTCTGCCCCTTATCGCTGCCAGTTCGGAGCCGGGACCCTCCGTTAATTGCAGCTGGTGTTTATTTAATGCTGAGCAGCCTCTAGTGGCGGTCGGCGGCTCAGCACCAGCCGGCGGCTCAGCACCAGCCGGCGGCTCAGCACCAGCCACCCAGCGCGGTCTAAGTCCCTTCCGGCGGCTGCTACCGCGGGGCCTGCAGGCTGAGGGGAGAGGCTGCGGCCGCCGCCCCCGCCCACCCGCCTTCCCTCCCTGCCTGCAGGACTGCCACTTTCCTGCCCTCAACCCCCCGATCCAGGAGCAATGCTGGGCCTGCATCGGTTTATCAGACTCCTCCCCCACATGAAGTGGCCGTTTCCTCCTGCAGATCCCGCTCCGCCCAGGGCTTTACCTGAGGAAGGTGCACACTGGAGCTCCGCCAACTTCAGCCTCCCCACCTGCTGTGGGGGCTGTGCCGTCGGTGCCCCCGGGAGCGGTGCGTGGCTATCCCGCGGTCAGCGGAGCCTGTCCCGGCTCGCAGCAGGCGCGCATTGGTCTCCACAGGGACGTGTTTCTTCTAATTTTCCTCATTTCCTTCCATCAGAGGCACAAATTAATCAGTCCTGCCTGGGGCGGGGGTGTTTAACAACCAGCACAGCCGGGGGCGGCTGTCCCCTCACCACACGTGGGTGTCTGAAGCAGTTGGAGAGATTGATCCCTCACAAGCAGTAGAAGACCTAATGTGGACCAGCCCTGGCAAAAACCTTTCTTTTGGATCTTCTTCCTTTCAACTCTGCTCAGAAACCTTCTGGAGCTCAGGGGGAGGCCCCCACAGAGCCCCATATCACCCCCCGATCCTCCCAGACCAGCCTCTTTCTGGCAGCCACTCACCCCTCCTTTCCCCGCTGCTTCCTGAAGAGCTCCTGGGACTTTTTGAGTGGATTCATCCACACAAACTTTAATGAATGTGGGCTTAGAAGATAGAGCTAAGAAAGGCCATGCATGGGGCACAGTGCAGCTTGTGTCCAGGCTGGTTGCAAATAGGGGTCCAGGCTCCCATTTTGTTCTGTAGAATAACAGGCAGTTTTCCTAAAACAAAGATATAAGATTTAGTAGACTGAGTCCTTCCCCTATGTCCCAGTTATCTGCTTGCTCTAGGCAAGAGACTTTAAGGCTGTTTAGGTACCAAATAAATGGGCATCAGACAGATGGAGAGAAACAGAAGTATGCTATTTTCCCCCAGAACGCTTATTTGAGCTTTTGAAGAGCCGTTTCCTCCTGGCTAGCTGTGGAAAGTCTGATGAACCATGTTTGGTGGTAGCTGTCTAGCTTGCACTTACCTACTTCAAGGATGCTTGGAGTTTTAATTAATTAAGAATGCCACCTGAATTAGAAATCTTACACTGAAACTTGTTGCAGAAACATAGAAAATTACCCAATCAGTGCATGGGTTGAATTCACGTTCGCTTGCCAGGCCAGGTGCCATCAAACCCTTGTAGTATTTACTCCCTTCCTCTTGTGTCTGAGTTGTGTCTCCTTAATTACATTCACCTCTCATCACTTTATCTTGTGTCCTGAAGTTCCTTCAGCATCAGACCTTCTCCCAGCTCACAGCGAGGACAGTACAAGCCAGTGCATCCACACAAGGACCTCAGTTGCAAGAACCAGCCCCGTTCTCAACCTGTCCCACACTCAAGATCATGCTTCTTGACTATGCTATATCTGACCCTTCCTGCCACAGCAGAAGTTATCTCCTCTTCTAGCTTTCTTTGGCCTATGATTTGCATTAATTACTCAGAAAGCTGCTGCCAGTGTTCTTCTCCCTTTACTGGCACAGCTTCCAATTTTTTAATTGTTGATGGTTTTCCTTAATTAAACTCCTAACTTCTCCTATCTATTCTTCTATTACAAATCCAGATTAAAATACACATTGAATATCCATCTGTACCACTGGCTTTTATTTCTGGAATGCTTCCTTAGACCTCCTAACTTGACACTTGCAGGAACCTTTCCATTACTAGTCTTCAAAGACATTCTCATTTTCCTCAAAATTTTTTTTTCTGCTCAAAATCCTCTAGTCCACATAAAGTACTAACCACATTGAAACGATAACCATGAGTTTTAGTTTATATGCAATGTACACTATGAGGGTTCTAAAGAAATCTGTGAACACTCATAACTAATGCTCCTGTCCCTCTCAGTAGGGCTACAAGAGGTAAAGGTTGGGCTCTGTGAATGTGCAATTCAATACCCAAGAGAATAAATCACTCCTTTTACCAAGATGTAAATTGCCCTCACCCATGTAAAACAAAATCTCTCACTCCTGGGCAAATTCAGACTATTATTTTTCTTCTAGCTGAAACTTTCAGTGAGATCTTTGGAAACCATTTTAAATTTTTTTCCCTGTTATCCTCACCTGAATTTCTTCACAGCTTATCTCTAGTTTTTAATAGCTGTGACCACCTTAACTCCTACAAAAGTAAGCGCTAAAAAGCCGCAGCCCTGAGGGTCAAAGTAGAAAGGCTTTTTATTTATAGGGAGCACATTTAACTGTCATGTAGTTCCTGCCCATTTTTCGTGTCACCATTATTAATGGGTTTCTCTAGTCATCCCTGCGTCTGTCTGTGCTCAGCTCTTGAGCATAAGCAGCACCACCTTGGACACTTTGTGGGACAAGGGAACCAATAAAAAGACATTCATGAAAATGACCATTTCAAGGGAGATAAAATATCATTATGTGAAATGGATTTGCTGGCACTCCTCACCAAATTTAGCACCTATTAAATTATAGAAACCATTATTCCTCTTCTACAGAAAAATCTGAAACTTTCCCTCAAAGATATACTTTATTGTTTGAAGTAGGGCTTAAATGTATTTTTTCCTCATGATAAATTTCCACATATTAAATTTCTTAGAGATACAAAAGGTTCTTGTTCTACTAATAATTTACATGATATCATGTAATAATGATACAGAATGATTTTATTAACAGAGCATCCTACCTGAAGTAAATCAATTGCTTTTAGATACAAAAATACTGCTACACCTCACAGGTGTGATCCAGCTGCATCTTCTCCCTGGGTTTTCCTACTACATTTTCTATGCCCTGTCTCCATACCAGCCTTGCCAAGCACATCATTAAGGATGGTTAACACAGCCTGGCCTGTTTAGAGTTGTAGGAAGGGTTTGGTTTGTTTGTTTGGTTTTTTTTCCTTTCATTGAGTGCTCCAGGCAGACCTGAGTCTGCAGGAGTATTCAGTGTGTCTATAACCAAACTTCCCCTGGTTGGGTAGGCTGGGTGTGAGAGGCCCAAACATTTAAATGGAATATCAATGCAACAAGGAAGTTGAGTGTCTGCAGAAAGTTTCCTGGAGAAAGAGGAGTGGAGTGAGAGAAACAAGTGCCTCAGGAAGGAAGGAAACGTGACCTTGCAGGACAGAACCAAAGGTACACTCCTAGGAATACTTTCCACAGATGCCTGAAGGGACCCTACGCTGCAGGTTCCCAGCAGATGCTGTTGGATATCCATGAGGCAAATGTGGAAGGGAAACTTGAGAAAGGCTGATCCTGTTTGATCACCAAGCGTAGAAAAAAATGGAAGAGTGGATGCACCTCTGCAAACAGAGGTTGGGTTTTTTTTCCTTTTCCTTTTTAACATTAAGAAACTTTGAAACACCTGCAGTGGGAAACAAAAGGTTAATTAAAAAGAACCCCAGTCTTTGCACTAAACTGATTGCTGGGACTCCTGCCAGCCTGGGAAGGTTAAAGAGCTCAAGCATGCGTGGGCTGCGGGGGGAATGGCTAAAATTTACAGCTAGCTCCCTGGAAAGTCACAGTTCAGCTGTTCTCCCGAAGCAGGTGCTCATGGGAGCGGGCCTGTCCCTTTCAAAGCGTGAAGATTGATGAAGCCTTCGCTCTCACCAACTGTAAATATACAACCAGCCTTGTCAGAGCAGGTTTGTAACATCACTTGCTGACAGCAAGAAATTTTTTTTAACCTCCTAAACACACACACACACACGCCTACCCCACGTAGACTCACACACACAAAAGTAGTGTAAAAAAAAAAAAAAAAAAAAAAGAAAAAAGCCTTTTCCCAGGAAACAGAGAAAAGACAATAAATTAAAGGGTGGGAGAAGCATTTCTGTTTTCCCTGCCCTGAGAGACAGTAGATAGAGGACATACACAGGGTGTTTTCATCCTGTCCTTCAGAAAACAAGCAATATCTTCCTTGGGCTGTGCAGTTTATGGCCAAGTCCTATAAGGCAGCTCAGGCACTTCAGCAAGGGAGCCAACAAGGGTGCCTGGTGAGCTTAAATCAGCGGGGCTGTGACTGTATGAGATGAAAGGGCTAAAACAACTGTTTTCCTCTGCCCTGGTGCCTGCTAGCTGAGGACTTCATTGTGTCTTACAGATAGGAATTAAATTCCTCTTTGCAGCCACGCTTTAAGAAGTTCAACATGCTTGTGTCAAGATCAGGGTTTCCAGAGAAGCCTTGGAGAGTCCCTCACTGAGCAGCTCTCCCTGGGGAACCAGGGAAGGGGTCAAGCAGTGCAGCAAAGCTGGACCCGGGGTCTCAGCCTCGGGATCTCCCCGTCTGCTTTTAACGTCATGTGTGATATAAATCCAAGCACTCTTCTCCCATGATTAGTGGCTTAGTTCTCTGGAGGCACTGCAGTGGAGGCGAGTCCTCACAGCATGATTTCACCAAGAGAATGTCCTTCATGGTTTCTTTAGGATGGGTGTTTTGAGCCTGGGTAATTGGGCAAAAGACTGAACACCACCCAGCAGGCACAGCCCTTGGTGCTGCCTACGAGGACTGAGGGAAGATCCGATGTGTGATGGAACCACAGGAGAGACAGGGCAGCAGGGGAGCGGCGGCTGCTTCTCCACAGGGGAAATTATTTCCACTAATAGCACTGAAGAGTCCCGGGCAAATTTAGCAGGAAAGAACAGCACCGCCAGGGCCTCCCCAGAGCCCAAAGAAGCCAGACAGACTCTGATTTCACTCCTGACTTCAGTGACTGAACTCCTTAGATGATTGGAAGCAGAATTAATATTCTTGTATGAGTTTCTTCATTGTCCTGCCCCAGAATTCATTTTTAGCATTGCAGTCAGTTTAACTAACATAATTCTGCGGCATCCTTTATTCATTTCCTTCCCAAGGAAATTCCTTCTGTGTTATCATTTCTCTAAGGCAAAATTTCAGTTTAATAGAAAATGTTTAGCCTAATTTCCTAAATTTCTTCAGTTTAACGTTACCCTTGCAGTGCAGAAGAATGAAATTGGATTAAAAAAAAAAAAAATTGCTTTAGGAAAATAGCACCCCAAATCCAATAGCAACCACCCCGAAATGTTACCTTGGAAAACAATCAGCTTTTGTTTGGTGGGTATTTTGGTTTTGCTCTGCTGCTTTTGTTTTACTACTTTCTTCTGCTTATTATGAATAGATTAGCACAAGGCTGCCCTTCCCTAGGGCTCAATGATATATGCCCTGTGCTCTGAGGCAAAAACAGGCCATAGATAATTTCCTGAAATTTTCTAAAAACCCTTTGGTTATCTCTTTCTACATATCTAACATAAAGCTCTGACAGACCCAGTAGGTACATAGACCTGTCTAGGTCACAATTCATTTGCATTTCCTTCAAGATACTTCCAAACACACCTATGAAAAATAATCATGCAACTCGCTCAGTGTTTGCACACTGTCACATTCTCCCTTCTGCTTTTGTAATGTCTCCTCTCAAATTCTCTGACTGGCATGGCTGTTTGAATTGCTAACACTCCATGGTGAGGACTGTCACTGTCATTCCTGCTGTGCTCACCCAAACACGCTCACAACAGGGTTCCCCTCCCCGCACAGTCCCTCACACCATGGTACATGCTAATAAATAGTAAGAGAAAAAGGTACTTCCCTCTTTTCAACAGCAGAAAGATAACAATCCTGATGAATAGGCCAGGGACAGGGAACCTTTCCAGAAGCTGTAAGGAAAAAAAAAGAAGTAATTTATTGCAGGTGCTAAAAATACATCATATACCTGTGAATACAGGTGACCATCACTTGCTCAGATGACTGCTGCTGTCCTTGAAAAGACCACGAAGGTCTCTTTCTACCATAGTGAACAGTAACCAGCAAAGTCCTCCCTGAGTTTTGGGAGGGACAGGCATTGACGTGTGCTTGCATTATACACCACAGCAGAGCTGGCCTGAAACAGTTCAATTGCCTCAGTAAAATTATATTTGGGTCTTCCATGAGATTCAAAATGGTTAAAGCAATTTTTCTGTCAGCTTCATTATTCTCCTTCAAACAGCATTGTCATTCTCCTCCAGTTTTATTTTGCTTATCCCACCTCCTCCAGTGTCAGAGCTCCAGGTTTCTAGGGGGTTTTTAACCAAGCCACATTCCCAGGTACTTTCTCAGGAGCCTAAATTAATTGAGCTTTTTTCAGCCCTACTAAGGATTCCTCCTGCTTCCACCCACTGAGGCTCAGACCAAACATTCCTTTTGCTTACTTTTGCCAAGATGGTACAAAGAAGGTGGCCAAGACATCATCTGCTCTTCTGTCCCTCACCTAACTCCCTGCTCAGCACTGGTGAAGAGGAAAAACCTGAAACCAAAGTGCTGCTCAGCCCCCATTCTCCCAGCCCAACCATCCCACCTGGAGAAATATGCAGTGTTACAAACTTCTGCACCTGAGAGGACCTGATTATTTTTATGGAAATTTGCTCCAAGTTCAGAAGTGGATCAATGACAATTTCTTGAGCTGTCTCCATTTTGAGAACCAAAATTGACTTCTGAAGAAGCTGCTTGATTTCCCCCAGCAGAAAACAGATGATTCCACAGGACGGGGGTGATATAATTCAGCTCCAAATAGGTTCTGGGCCTAGACCCCAATATAAAACTCACCTAGGCTCCAAGAAAATCAGAACAGCTCCCTGCTATACTCTGCCTTGTCACCCCTTTACACCAGAGAGAGGTGGGAGCAAACTCATTTGCTAAGATTCCCTATGCCACACAGATATAAATGGCAGCTCAGGACGTAGCACAGGAGAGACTCATTTTGAGCAATTTAATTCAGCTATTCCTTTTCTGAGCTCCCCGGTTTGCCCTATTTCTATTACCCTGCCGTGCCACTTCTTTGCTTTCTATATTGTCTTGCTGTCTGCCCCTCGCTCTACTCATTCTCCTTTGGTTTTGCTTCTGAAAATACTTTTACTTCAAAAAGACACACTTCTGTTTGATTCATCTGTTTTCCTCACCCATCACCTGTCAGGTCTCTGCATCCCACTGGAACCACAAGCAGCAATTAACCATCTTCTCACTGAGCACCCTCCCAGTGTTCCCTCCTCTGCTGAGAAGCTCCCAGGGCCTTCCTGCCAGGCACAGGAGGATAAATGAGGCTGATCCTTGGTTCAGCTTTATTCCATTCAGCATCTCAACCATGGCAGCCATCGCAGTGCACAGCCCACACCATGGAGTTGGTGTCAGCACAGCCTCACCAGACTGAAGGGCTGGCGATGAGAGAAGGAAACAGACCCAATGGCCAGAACAGTCTGATATGATAAACTTACATTTCATGGTCTGTCTGCAAGGGAACAAGTGACCCTGGGTGCTTTGTTGGCCTCCCTGTGTCCCTGGTGGCACCTGCATGCACTGAAGGGTTGTCCTACCCCGCAGCAAAGGTCTGGGAAAAGCTGGGCAACCTTTTCCATTGGTCTTGGCAGCAGAAATTCAGACTTTCTCTCCTTGCTTTTCCTCAGCTTGGCCTTTTTCAGGAGAAGGATCTGTACACAGAACACATCCTACTGCAGGAGAACTGGGATAACTTTTTTTTTTTCTCCACCTCTGTTTCACAAACACTTCCCTGAACAACACTTTTCTCATAACTCCATCGTGTAACTCAGGGGCTTAGTCCCTCTTAGTAGGACCAAGTGACTGGAACAAACACAACCCCTCTAGTCTTTCACTTAGCACATTCAAATCATCTTGGGGGCACCAGAGGTAACACTGATTCAGGCTGTTAATGCAAAATCCAGGCTTCAGGTTAGCACAGAGCAGTGCTTTCTGCAAGGCCTCCATAAAGAGGTTTTTAAATTAACTCTAATAGGGACGTTATTGTATGTTAAATAAATACTAATTGATTATTTAATATATATGCGTTGAGGGTTAACTGCTATGTAATGAGCTCCTCTCCATTAGTGGAGCTGCTAAACGTCAATTAATATGGGGTTTATAATCAATTGATATTTAACATGCCCTAACTTCCCTGCTTAGACTGAATGGATCAGCATTTCTGAAGTGGCCAATGCCAATGGTTTTAAAAATTAAAAAATATTTGTTGGAAGATTTACAACAGGATAGAAAGTTGTGAATCAATTAAAGGCTCAGCAAATCAGCTCCACAGAACTGGACTCTACGGGGTTAGTCTGTCTCATGCCAAGAGCTGTACATCCCAGAAACCTCTGGCACTGGGTGAGGGAGCCACATTCCCTTCTCTTCTGTGGGACTGGGACTTTTTGCTATAGAGAGTTCCCCAGAAAATGCTCTGTACCATTTCAAAGTTTCATACCATTACACTCTGTCCTTACTCAGAACATTAAGCAGCCTATGGCACAGAGCTTGGCTTGGCCCCTACGTGATCTTGGTTTGGCTGTCCAGCTGCACTTAGGTACACACTAGAGATGGGATGTGCAATGCACCATTTGGAAATGACGGCAAGATAAATACGAGGGACAAGATTTTCAAGGATGACCAGGGGATTTAGACACACAGCTTCCATTTATTTTAATAAGCATCATGTCTCTAAATCTCCCAGCTGCCTTTTTAAACATCTAATGGCTAAGACTTTATTCCCTTTGCCTTTCCTCCCCAAACACACACAAATAAATCACGTGCAAGCTGTTTGTGGTGTACACCAGGGAGAAAACAAGGAAGTTTCTAATGAAAGGAGTGATCATAACACATTTACAACCATTATCTAACACTATTTCTTCTCTAATTTCCTTACTGGCAGCTTTCAGGCAGTTTTCATGACATGGCAGAGTTTAGCTTTGATTGCCAAAAATTGGAGCTGGAAGAGAATGTACATGGAAGTACAGCATCTTTTCCCATCTGAGTTTGCCCTCTCTTGTACTCAACTAGCCCCTGTACCCTAGCAGGCTGCTCCTGAAGCTAAATGCTCCCTTGGAGTCCTACAATATTTCTAATCAGCAGAACTGGGTGTGGGATGATGGATTCCCATTTCAGTGTTCTCACTGGGGTATGCAACAGCTCTCATTAAAGGCAACTCGATCACTTTGTAGAAAGCAGCTCCTCTTACCCAAGCTGAGAGGTCAGTCCATATAGATCGTCTAACTGACACTAAATCCTAGTCCAGGCCCCACCTCCCACACTTGCTTAGTAGGTTTTGTAAAACATGTGGACGTTTTAAGCAATAAAAGACTGTGCAGAGCAGATGAGAGCATGGAAATACCTTATCTTGCTGTGATTGTACAGTACGAAAACAATGGAGCTTAAAGCATCACTGCAGCTTTCGGGCTGTGTTACGATGCAGATAATAAAGATGAAGAAAGAACAAAGAGGGGTAAGTGGCCAGATCATGATTTGAAGTTTACAGGCTGATTAATGTCATCTGAGGATCTGGCCCAGTTAGATCTAATTTTAACATCCTTGACAAATTCCCTTCAACAGCAAACTGTCAAAAGGGAATCTTTTCTCCGCCCCTCATCCTTCCACCTTCATGAGCTGTTCACTGTGACAACACTGTTCTCCAGCAGTAATTGGCAGTATCATTCTATTATCACTTATTCTTAAGGCCTGAGGATTTCGTTCTTTGCAATTTTCCTGTTGTACAAACTCATGTCTAGGAGTGGAACACGTGTGTCTGCGTGCCCATTCATTCCCCGTGAGCGTGCGCCCATGTCTGGGGAGGAAAATAGTTCTTAGACCTGAAAGGGACAGTGTCTTATAAAAAATAAATTAATTGATCTATCTTAAGGAGCCGAAAGAGCTAATTACTGACTATGTGTAGTTGTGACTTGTGGTAGGAGGTGCCTCTGGCTTCTCCAGCAAACAGGCTCAGTTCTCCATATAAGCATTTTAAATGGTGATGATCCTAATGAACTTAATAGCATCACTATTCAAGGACAGCATCAACTCATTGCCAGCCTGTATTTTGCAGCAATAGCTTCTCTTTAAGCAGCGTGCCCCTACTTTGAACAGTAATGCTTTTTAAAAGTGTCTTAGCACACAAAGGCAAAATCTTTTTTGAAACAGGGTGGAATTGGTTGGTGATTATCACTGAAAAGCTGGCAGCCACCAGCTAACCTTCTAACAATGAAATATGGGAATTTACCTTCATGCTTCAATGCTTGCTATTCAGCTGTCTACCAGGGTCTAAATCAATGATTCTACACCCTCCACTCAAGGTTTCTCTTTCAAATGCTGCAGATATGACCTTAAGTTCATCATCTAAACAATGCAGTTCACGTTTAATTTCATTAATCTAAGATCTTCCATAAAATTGCAATATGGCACCATACCTTTCAAGTACCTTCATTAAAATCCATGTTATTTCTAAATCCTATGCATATCTATGAGGTCATACGGTGTTTTATTAGAATGGGGTTTTGAAAGGCTCATCTTTTTTCTCACCAATTGTCATAAGGAAGTTTACAATAAAAAAATAGTAAAAAAAGGAACATATCACCCATCTCTGCAAATTATCCCCTTTCCTAATTTTTAGCCTTTTCCCTAGGATGTTACATTTGGAGAGGAAAGAAAAAAAAACCCTATTAAACTCTTGTGTATTTTCTGCTATTCACTCTGCCTAATGCAGCTACCTCATGCTATTGAGATGCAGTGGGCATTATTTCCAAGGTTTGCCTCCAGATGTCTATGTGGCACCATGTTCTCAAACTGCACATCAGAGGGTTTTTGCTATTTTAGGAAAAAATACATTGGCACACATTTATTTTTCTAATGCATCCCTTTCCCTATCTCTTGTCTATATTTTATATTACTTGGCATTGTGATAACACTTTGGAAGGCCAGTTAGGAGCAGGGCCCTCGTGATAGTAGATGCCACAAGCACAAAAGACAGGTCCTGCCCCCACCAGAGCCCCCTCTCTTGGCACTTGGTTATTCAAAGGAATTTTCCTCTTTCATTTGCGCCTGCAGTCAACAAACACCATTTGTGCACTGAAGTTCTTACATAATCCAGACTTGGGCGCACGATAATAACAGCAGAAATGCAAAATAAAGAGATTAATCATCTTCCTAATAAGCATAAGCTGAGATCTGCCTCTGGTGCCCTGATCCCATAAGGGCCCCGTGCGCCACTGGCCTCCAGCACCCCAACACCCGCCAACTCCAGACCCTCCTCCTCCTCTTGCTCTTGACAGGATTATTTGCAGGATTAGGGAAGGGATTCATCCTGCCGACCCCTGAGCTTTCCTGAGTACTGCTCGACTCTAGGCATTCGCAGACACCCCCTGCTCTGCTGCTTTAATAAGCAACATCACAGCCGGGAAGGAGGGAGGGAGGGCTGAGCTCCCTTGGGAAGCATCTCAGAGGTGGGGCACATTCCCCCAGCCTTGGTAGTTGCTGATTCTGCCTCTTTATTAGCACTTGCTTTATTCCCTTCCTGTAATGAAAAGCAAAATAAAGTGGTGCACTCCAGCATTCATTGCAAACCTGCTTCCATAAGAAATCAAAGCAACAACAAATTCCATAAAACAAGGATGTTTTATGTGACTCCCTGTGAACTGAGTAGCAAAAACACCAGAAAAGGCTGGGAGTAACAATCTTCTGAAGCATCATAATGTCTCAGGAAAACCCACCTTGCTTCTGAGGGACCCGAGCACAATGGGAGGCAGCCTGTGTGGGTGCAGGGGCACCCAAGATGCTGCTGTGAAACACTCACCAGGTCAAACTCTAACTTTGGTCCCTAACATCACATTGAGGCGAACCAGCCAAGTGGTGCTGCCTTCCCACCCTGAGCAGTCAAGGATGTCCCAGACTGTGCCAGGCTCAGTGGGATACCCCAGGGATACAGGCAACAATCCCAACCTCCTAGGATGTCTCCAGGTTTCACTGCACTGCTGCTGGTTTCCACCAGTAAAATCTGCAAGTCTAGAACCTACTGATGCCACCAAAAGACTTCTCTGTGTGTATGGGCTGGGCTTAGAACTCATGCTTTAATTAATTCCAAGTAAGGCTGCATTGGAGCAACCATTGCTCCCTCCTTAATTAAACTTGCCACTAAAATGTAAGTTCAGCACCCACACCATTGATCTCTTCTGGAAAAAATCTACCCTTTATGTTAGTGCTGAACAAAACCAGACCCCTGGCAAAATCTAATGCAAACATTCAAGTATTCTGATTTTTTCACAAAGGTATAGAGGACACATACAATGAAACCTGTGCTCAGAGTATAAAATAACATTCCACAACCTTTCCATCTCTTAAGCAAAATATTAAGCAGCTTGAAGAGACCAAGCCATTCCATGGTCCTGCCCTCCTCCTTGCACTATTTTACTGAGGCTCCAGCAGCAGACACTGAGACAACTACTACAGAGATGTAATTTGTGACAAACCTTCCACAGTTAATATTGGTTGATGACTTCAACCTCGCCTTCCTTCATCCTTCCATAAAAACATACCCCGGCTGCAGTACTGCACTCTGGGTGTAACATTACTCTGAAGAAGCAATTACAGCGAGCAGAGCAAGGAACTAAAGACAGGTCACCTAAATGAACTGAGGGAAAAGTACATGAGAAAACAAGAAAATGTCTTCATCACTTTTCAAGCTTCAAATTGGAAAAACAGGGATCAATACAGTAGAACTTCATTTAATGGTGTGAAAAACAATCCACCCCAAGACAGGCAGGAATCACTTATTGCAAAACAAACAGGCCAATTAGGACCAGGCAGGGCGCAGCAGGATGCAGGCACCAGAGCCATTCCTCCAGCCTTGGCTGCCTGAGACACGGGTGCAAGGGATGAAGTCGCCAACGGTAGATGGTCCGAGGCCACGCAGCAAAATATCCCCCTAAAAAGGGCCACATGGCCCCAGTCTGCTGCTTTCTCTCCCCTAATTTTTCATCTACAGTACTTCTGATTCATTTCAACAGTCACAGGAATGGTGAGCAGTACCCAGAGACCGGAGTTGGGTGATAAGGACACTTGTTCTCATATGTGCTGAGGTTCAGCCAACACACCTCAGTCTGACCCATCACAGAGAGAATCACACAGACTGGTGGGGGTTGAAAGGGACCTCTGGAGATCATCTTGTCCAACCTCCCTTCCAAAGTAGGTTCACCCAGAGCATGTTGCCCAGGATCATGTCCAGGCAGTTTTGAATGCCTCCAGAGGAGACTCCACAGCCTCCCTGGGCAGCCTGTTCCAATGCTCCATCACCCTCAAAGAAAGAAGACGAAGGTAGAGCGAGGGCTTTTTGTTGCCTGTGATGCTGAGGACGTGCAGGAGAAAACCTTTACCACAGTTGTCACCACCAATACCATTCCTTGTTGAGAGCATCATACCCTGCAGAGCCACAATCACATCCTTTCCACACCCTTCCTCAAGGCTTGGTCCAGCATGGCCTTAAACCTTCTGGAATCAGCATCCAGCACCCTCCTCAGTCAACTTGTTCTGATGGATCTTTCTTTGTTGGGAGGCTTTTTTTCATCTGTAGAGAAATATCAGCTTCTCTCTCCAGCATGACACTCTATCCCAGTACAGACAACTGCCACCTGAGAACTTTATTACTCTATGGTTGCCACCTCCAGGTCCTGTAGCATATTAAGCAGATTAATAGAAGTGATGTAGAGGGAGTATAAAACCCACCAGGCTTCAGCATGGGCCAATGACACTGAACTGGAGAGAGAGAGAGAGAGAGAGAGGGAGAGGGGAAGAGAGAGAGAGAGAGGGAGAGAGAGGTGGTGCTGACATTTGCAGAAGCAACATCACATTATTAAAACAAATTTGGCATGAGGGGAAAATCTGCTTGTTTTGCACTTAGTAACAGCTATGAGCACATACTCAAAATCAAATATTTGTAAGGCAGTACATTAGTGTTCGCTCCTCCCCTTCTCTTCCCCCGTCAGAACTCATACACATGTTCCAGAGTCACAGGGTCACTGTTTAAAAAGTACCTCAAATTGCAGAGCAGGCATCAGCCCTAAACCTCAGATCTAACTTTGAGTTTATATTTGTCTTCAGAGAAATGATCAATGCCAAAACATGGCCACAGCTTCTCGATGTGTTTACAGAAAACTGCTATGCATTGCAATTTTTATATCTTTTTTAAAAAAAATATTTCCCCCCCCCTTCTGCCAAAACACTGGTTGTAATTTCTCCCTTTATTTATTGGAGTGCTAAATGGATTATTTCCATTATAAATCAGGCCCTTTCACTACATTTTTTAAGGTGTTGTCACTGTTATGAAGTGCAGTGTGCCATCAAAATTAAGCTCAGATTGCATTACCACCTATTTTATAGATAGAGAATTACTTGATGGATTTATTTTTTTTTCCAGCAGTCTAAGCACTTTTTCTTTCCTTCAAAGAACAACTGGCTTCTGAGTTTCACAGAAATTTTCCTCTACAGCTTAGGAAGTTTTCATTCAGATTGTCTCACTAATATATTTGTGCTGTGTTTTAAAACAGAAGGATAATATTTCTTTTAGCCCAAACTAACAATTCATGTAAACCCAAGAAACTGTTAATGGTATGGGTGATGCTAAAGCAGAATTACCTGGGTTCTGGGCTCCTCTTTCACTTCTCAAGGTATAAATCGGGAGTCATTCCACTGTAGTCAGTACACTAACAGAAAAAAAAAAAATTACCTCACCAGCACTGGAACAAGGCAGCCTTTTGGATTTGCTGCATTTGTAACAAAGGCAGCTGAAAGAGATGCTGATTTCCAGGTTGCTTTCTGGTTGGCTTCACAAGAGGATCCTGTTTCCAGTGCCCACTGCTGGCACTCCCTGGGTGAGAACATGTACCCCTCTTCATCATGCTCCCTGCTTCACGGCCTCACTGCAAAGGACAAATAGCAATACTGGGGTTTAGTTTCCAAACAAATCTCCATCTCTGAGAGGTGGGTGTTAACGTTCTCTAATTAGCAATAGGGATTTCTACTGGGTTGTTTCAGTATGCAGTGATTGTATAAAATTATGAGAATTATATGAGCATTAATTATAACTCTGCCCAAGTCACAGACGGTGCAGGGCAGCCCAGAAAATTCACCCTGAAATCTCTGGGCTGCCATAAGTGATGGTGGTGAGCAGTGTCAGATCCCACCTGGCAGAAGATAGGGCCAAGCTGCAACCCCACCTCTGAGGTCTGGGTAGAAGCAGAGCCAGGAAAGCTCCAGCAAGGCTTGTCAGGAAGTAGAGCTAGGAAAGCACTGCACCCCATGTTTCCCACATGTACATGCACAGCCCTTTGCCTCTCTGTTCAGGTTCTCCATCAGTCAGAGCATGTGGAGGCCAGGGGTGGGAGAGACCTTCCTGAAATCCCCTTTACAAACCCCAAAGCCAAGCACCTCTGTTACACACTTCAGCTGCACAGTGAGAAGTACTGGAACTCAAGCATATGTTTAAAGTTAAGTGTGTTATAAAAGGCTTCCTGAATTGCATCTTTATGAGTATAATATTGAGCTTAGCTCTAAAACTTTGAGAAGAGATCCCTAACACTGTCTGTGTGCTGCTGCTTGGCCACACTGCGCTGGGAGCAGCCTGAGCTGCACAGCTCAGCTCAGATCCAGCACAGGACTCTTAGTCCCATGGCTCAAGTTCGCAGCCCTGAGCTGTGGTCTCCTCCACTGCTGCTGCAACACTGCTGGTTTTAAGCAATAGGTGGCACTTCAGGAAAGAGTTTCTTCTAAATTTTCAAAGCAAGATGTTCTTCAGCATTCCTCCTCTGTGCCTTTCCTTCAAATTGACAGTAACATTTTCAGCAGGAATTTTAGAAACCAGAACATCCCAGAAGAAATGAATAAAGAATATCTCACCTGAAAATCATACAACCCCCTCCCACCTCCGCTGTGCCTGCTCCTACTTCCACCTCCCCCCCCCGACACAAACTGGGAGCAATCCAAAGAAATTAGTGACATTACCCTCCAGCAGCCTGGTGACACTTATGTTCCAATCTTCAGAAAAGTGACTGCAAATCTGTGGACAAGTATGCCTAGTGCTGCAAAAGTAATTTTAGAAAACTAGCTACTGCACATTATGGGCAATACTTTGAGAGCTGTATGTGTCAGTGACCCACTGCTGCATCCTCTGACAGAGCTGCTGAGCACTTCATTTGTCTTCCCTTTCTGGCCACAGTACTGGCAAGATGAGAGCTTCAAATCTTATGTATTATTTAAGCCTTTTTTTTTTTTTTCCCCCCTCTCCTCACAGTATCTCCAGCTGTCCAATCTGGAGGTAGCCACAGTGTGATCTTCTCTGGAGTCCCAGCAGACGCTGATCTGCAGCCAGCTGCTTACCACCTCCTGGTGAGGTTAGGCTCTGTGGTTTGGGAGGCTGCAGGGCTGGAGCAGAACTTTGCAGCTACCAGGAAAAAAAAAAAGCAACAATTTTCCTTTAGTGCTCCAGGATGATTCTTCTTAAGTACTGGGAGGCTGATGCGTGTGCTTGGTGCTTGCCGGGGAAGGGCCAGGAGCCCTGTAGTTCTGGCCACCAGAAAACAACTATTTACAACTCCAAAGTTTTCTCGTTCATTAAAGACATAGCAGAAGACCAAGCTGCGCAAGGAGTTAAATGTATTAAGCAATTTACAATTAATATAGAACTCATTCCAGAGATATCTACTAGAGAGTACAACAGGGCAATTAACCCACTAATACACTAGGCTATTACATCGCTATGTCTCTTATTTTAGCCTGAGGTGATTTGAAACGCATTGGATTAAAGGATATTACAGGAGATAGCATGAAAAATAGCTTAATGTAATGAGCCATCCCGTGATGTCTGCTATTAAAGATGATTTGCAGTTGAAAACTACAACATACAGTAGTTCAGCCATTTAGAAACATGAGTGTTTTTAACCCTTGTCTAGCCTGTGTCCCTTAGATGAATCCATATAAGAGTTTCTCCCTCTCCACCCCGTCTCTTCAATGCCTTTATCTGAGGATTATCAAATGCACCTTATTAAAGTACAATAGTATCTTTGGGAGATTGGTGCCTGAGGTTGATAGAAAGCCAGTAATCTGCTAATAACTTTTAAAACTAGATCCCCAAGAGAGTAAACAGGCTCAGGCAGAGAGAGGCTGTTTGACTGGAGACATGTCTGTGAAATAGGAACTTGTAACAAATTCCTCTACTAGCCTTAGGCCTGTCATATCAGTTTCAAATGGCAACTCAGAACTGGGAAACAAAAGCACCTTATCTTAAAATCTATAACTGTACATCTTAGCATGAAAATAGCAGCACCCAGGGAGCCAAGGGCTCAGCAGCAGGGAAAGTTCGTGCTTTTGAAGCAGACTTGCCACAGAGCCCTCTTGGATAGCTAAGAGGGCTGGGTTTAGACCGAGGGCAGCCCTGGGTCATCAGATCCTCTTTGGTTTTGGTCAAAAAAACAGTGCAACAAGTCTGGGCACTGAATAAAGGCATCTAGAAGGCATCTTGTTCCCAGGGAGAAAACCACACCTGAGAAAACTCTCAACTCTAAGCTCACAGCTTTGACCATGGGCTTCACCCGTGCCCTAGCAACACTCCCTGACAAATTATGCAGCTCTAAACCACCATCCAAACCCTGATCTCCACAGACAGGTGAGGAGGTGGCTGGCAAAGAAAGCAAAGAACAGCTTCATTGTGATCCTGCAGAAAGTCACTGACTTCAAGGATGATTTGGCTGCTCAAGGCCATCTTCAGATGAATTTTAAAACTCTCCAAGGATGGAGATGCCCTCACACCCCCAGGCACCTCTTCAGTGCTTGATCATCATCATTAAAAATGTGATTTTCTCACATCCAACTGAATTGTATTGCTGTTACCTCTTCTTTCTGTATTTAAGACCAGGTAGAAGCACCTACAGAAGACCCCTCCAGCTGCTACATCTAATGATCTGGGAAGAAAAGGGAGAAAACAAATATTCAGCACGAGCAAATGAACTCAGAGCAGAACTGTCTCTCAGCCTCTCCTAGAGCATGGCATTAGTCCTCTCTGCAAACCCACTCAAGCCAACAGTCTCTCCCTGCCTGTGGCTGAGCCAAGGAAGTGAACTCCAAACCCACCCAGGTACCCCTCTACCCTTGCCCAAGGACATCTGGACAGCACCACCAAGGAGAGGGAGCCTGCCCCATGGTTTGCTGTTGATAACTTTATGCAGTACTTCCAAATCCAGCACAGGATTTATTACTTCTACCTGCAGGTGGTTTAGCCCAGCTTGCCTCCTGTGACCCGATGTCCTTCCAGCCCAGACAGCTGCTGATTTCAGTTCTCAGGAAAAATCACAATGCTGGGAAGAGCGTTTCCACCTGGCCAGTGTGCATTTCTCTTATTTCTGCATTTTCCTCTCCGACTCAGAACACGGTAAAAATCATTGAATTTGTGCTGTCAGTCATGATGTTTTTTGTCCATGAGACAAAACCTCTATGAGGTAAGATTCTGCACACCCCAGGCACAGTCGCCCTTCTTAACAACCCCATTTACACAGAAACAGAGATGAACAAAACTGGCACTTATTTTTTTCCACCAGGAAAACGCAGAACTTTTTCCCTGATGTGAAAAAGGTTTTTTCAATGAACAGAAGGAAAGAAAAAATATCCTATACAGCCCATTAAAGACAAATATTAAAGTAAAAATGTGATGAAAAGATAATTTTCTGGGTAGCTTTGCAACTGGATGAGGCAATACAGAGCTGGGATCTCTTGATTGCCTCAACAGAGACAATCCCACAGCCAATTCTTCTCCACTTCCCTACCTTGCATCATCTCCTTCACCATCTTTTTTTGCTATGAGGTCCTGCAGACCTGAGGCAAATGGTGAGGCTCATCTCTTCCACTTCAAGTGGCTGTTCCCAGCTGAAGAGCTCTGTTCACACTCTATCCCCAAAGGAATAGCAGACTGCTTTGGGCTGGGGTTTCCAGCCAGCCCATGGTACAGTCAGGATCTGATGAACGAGCCTATATGTGCCAGTGCTCTGAGCATTACTATTTCCAGTT
Source organism: Ceyx melanurus (assembly GCA_024611195.1). Lineage (NCBI taxonomy): Eukaryota > Metazoa > Chordata > Aves > Coraciiformes > Alcedinidae > Ceyx > Ceyx melanurus. The sequence goes on along the minus strand of JANHGL010003712.1, from coordinate 12,113 downwards.
AGTCCCTGAAAGTCTAGTAGCAAAAAGCACCTGCCAAGTGGCCCTGGTGCAGAGGAGTTGGACCAGGTGACCTTCCAACTCAAATCATTCTATGCTCCCAGCACCAGGGTTGCCTATGAACCCCCCCATGACCCCCCTTTCCCTGCCAGCACTGGTGATGGGGCTTTGCACGCTGCATCCTTACACACAAACACACATGCTCCACAACGTCCCTGCGGACACCTGCTCACATCAGGTGGGGTTTGGGCTGCTGGTGAAGCCCTCTGACCATCTCAGAGCAGCATCTTCTCCCTGAAACCCAAGCAAAAGTGCTCAGTTGTAAAAAAGTATTTTTTAGAAGAATAAAATGACAATTTTCAAGTTTGCATAAAAACAGAAAACCTATTAACAGTGCAAAGCAGACCCAAACTGATTACACTTCTCATGGAAGGAGTTTTAGGAAGGTGCTCTTTGCACAAGGGATAACCTCACAGAGTCAACAAGAACCTGTGAGATGATTAGTAGGCAAGAGGATGCTGCCTTGATCCACTCCTCCTGAGCAACCTGTGCTGTGGGTGCAGCTGTTTCCTAGGGGTTGCCATTGCCTGCACCAATACTCCTCTTGCACAATAATCTCAAAAATATAGACAAAACAAAAATGTAGACAGAACAAAAAATTATCCAACAATTTAAGCAAATAACGAGCAATGACACAAACATCACTAAAATTTAATTCTCCACCTGAGAACACGACCCTGCTGTACTCACCACCTCCCAGCCCCAGCCACCTGGGCAGCGGAGGTTGCCCAAAGTCAGGACACTGGCTACTCGGGGATACTGCCACTGATTGTTAACCTGTGCCCTGGGATTTAGAAGGTGTCTGTCAATTTGCACTGAAATTATGAGGAGGTTGGATGGAGTCGTCATGGTTCCTCTTCTGAAAAAAAAAAAAAACCACAAAAAAAACCAAAACAAAACTATAAGGAAGGAGGAAAAGGAAAAAAACAAAAAATAGGGAAAAGTGAGATTCTCATGAGTCTGAGCTGAGACTTTCCTACACCAAAGTGGAGACAGATGACAGAAACTATCCATTCCCCCAGATGAACCCCCTCCCCCCAGCAGCAGTGGGGATTTTAGTGGCGGGTGGTGCTTTCCACAAACCCTTCTGCAGGGGCAGTGGGGAGGAGGTAGTGGGGACCTCTTTCTAATCAAAGAACTTGTCACTGTCACTTTGGTGTTAGCAGGTGCCAAGAACAATAACCAGGATCCCGTGCCTCTGAAATGCGTTATTAACAGGCTACATTCATCGCCATCCACCCCGACTTCAACCAGCTTTCCTTTTTGTTTTACTCTGGGCTGCCTGTATCCCAAGTGGCACGGGAACCTGTCATTTCTCGTTTCCATCCAGAGGAACAAGTGATTTGGGAGAAGGGGAGAGGATGACCAGGGCTTTCTGACCTTTTCTCCTTCAATTTCATTCCTCTCCTCTGCGAGGAGAAGATGGCAATCATGTTAGGTGGAACCGACAAACTCATCTTGGTGTCACTCCCTTACGGGGGCAATAGCGGTGTCACTCGGCATCAGGGACGAGGAGGCAGTGACGGGATTACAGGCCCATGATGGCCCTAATCTGTGAGGAGATTTAAACCTTCCCGCTGCCCCAGGCACTGGCACTGCTGGCTGGGGTGGGGTTGTTTAATTGTGAGGGTGGCTCTGCGAAGTGCACTCAAAAAAAATGTAAGCTGCTCTGTCTGGTTTTCCTCTCCAAGTGGGGCTGGTGTCTCCTTGCAAAACTCCTCCTTGAGGGGGTAAGAGTTTGTGGCTTTTAGGATCACAAGGCTCTTCACATTGCTTTGTAAATTAAATTGATATCTCGAGGTATACTATAGTGATGGGGAAACTGAGGCACAGAGAAGTAATGGGGCTACTCCAAAGTTGTGCCACAGCTGGGAGGGTACCAAGCCCCCATGTCTCTGCTCTGCTTTGCTCCCTCCAGGACCAAGCAGATAGGGGTGGACAGCACAGGAAGCAGATGGACACCCAGGGGTAACCCCTGCTTTGCTGTGCCCACCCTGTATCACCCTCAAAACTGCTGTGCCAGTAATGACCCTGCTGGGCGAGGATGAGAGATGCCAGAGGTGTCCTAACCCATTATGGTGACCACACAGAGGAGAGAAGGGCTCAGAGCATCCCAGCTGCTTCCACAAAGAGCCAGCCCAGGCACTGCCAGCATGCTGTTGAACAGGACAATTTAACTAAAGAAACAGCAGTGGAAATGGATGGACAAGAGCACTCTATGCCATGCCTGGCATCTCTTCACCAGGGCTTTGGCACATCACCGCTAAGCCTGACTCCTCAGCTCTCCTCTGCCTTCAGAACAGAGTCCCAGGACATTCTGTCTGGTGCAATTTATCCAGCTGTTCGGACACAACTGTTTGCTGCAGGAACCCAGAGAGCTGTGCCTGCCTGGGGCTGCCAGGTGCTGGAGCTGCCATGGCCCTGGTGAGGTACCCACCGGCCCCATGGCACCAGCACAGCTCAGCCCTGGCACTGGAGCCCTCACTACTATGAAGCCACCAGCTTTGCACAATCAGCCAGACTCCCGAGGTGGGGCTTGACAATCCCTGTTTCACCCGATAGCTGCACACAGTTTGCAAACACCCCTTGATTTGAGAGGGGGATCACTTAGGGGAAATTAGAGATATCACATTAAAGGGGATTTTTCCAAACTATTCTCAGACTCAGAAGAACAGAGCCTAACACAGACCCGCTGGAGAGGAGAACAAAGAACAGCTATAGCATCCTTTTAGTCTATCATAACTACTTCTAGATGAGATATGGTGGTGCAGGACTATCTATTCCTGGTTGGCATGATGCAAACCAGCTGATTACTCCCAACACCTGACTGGAGAAGCACAGGAAGACAAAGGGGGGAGCGGAGAGAAGCATGGGAGAATGTTCCATGCAGAGAGATCTTCTACAAGCAAACTCCCTTTTTGGAAGGTAGGAGGGATATTAGTTGGTAGCAGCAAAAGCATAGATTCTTGCACACCTATAAATCATTATTACTGGAATGTCCCCAAGGGGATGAAAAGAATGAATCAGTTACACACACACACACACACAATGCCAAACTTTTAGATGGAGAAAGAGAAAAAGAGAAAGAAGAGCAGGGAGGAAGAAAAAAAAACACAACAACAAACAAACAAATCAAACAACCTCCCCAAAACAACAGATATTAAGAGAAGGGTGGAAGAAGAAGAAAAAAAAGGGGGAGGGGGGAGGGAAAGAGAGAGAGAGAAAAAAAGAGTTGAGAAAATAATAAAAAAAAGAGGGGAAAATACAGAGAAAGAAGAGGAAAAAAAATAGGAAAGAAGAGAAAGATAAAGAATACAAAAAGAGAGAAAGATAAAAAGACAGAAGGAGACAAAGGCAGGAGAAAGGGAGGAAGAGAGGGAGAGAGAACAAAAGCAAGAAAAGGAGAAAAAGAAAGAGAAGAATGAGGAGGAGGAAATGAATGAACTTTGGAAGCAATTTATAATTCCTTTCACCTACATCATGAATTGAACATGAAAAAAAATTAAAAAAATAAAAAAATAAAAAGAGGAAGGCAGGGAGGGAAAATATTCCGCCTAGCATGCAGATTATCATTTGAAAAGATTCTGTTGCTGTGTTTTTGTCCCTGGGTGATGAAAATGAAATTGTCTGATGTGTGCGCCGCGTTAGATTTACCTTTGCAGGGTTCACCCACAATCAGTAGAGAGGGGTCATGCCACAATATGTCATCTCACAGCTCCATCACACCAACTCCAATTTATACGAGGAGGTATTATGCATTTCAAAGGAACCCCCTGCGCGTGGCTCTTGTTACTGATCTATATCACAGCTCAGCTGAGGGAAGATTAGTTCTGCTGCAAGGGCAACGAGACTTATTTGTTTATGATTATATTCTCCTTAAAGACGCACTATTCCTTTTTTTAACGTCTAATTTCAAGTGTACATTAAAGGGGTTGGGGAGGGGGTGGGATGCAAAAGGTGAGAGAATTCTGCACTCTTCCCCCAAGGAAACCTAATAGTCTTATTCTCCCATGCATCCTGCTCATTAAAAAAAAAAAAAAATCAAAAAAAAATCTCCATTTAAATGCAAATTTGAGATTTAGCTGGGGACTCCCCCAAAAGCTTCTCTTGGAAGCACCAGGGAAATAGGATTCAGAAACCTAAGATGGCTGACAGCAGTCGAACGCCCGCGGAAAAAGCTGCCCATCTAAACACCTCCATCCTTCCCCCGCGCAGCCCCGTGCCCCCGGGTCCCCGCGCCGCGGCCTCGGACAGCCCGGCTAGCTCTGGCACAGCATCACTTATCACCGCTCTCCGCTGCCAGATTGTTTTACCTCAGGCAAACACCACCCCGGCGAGCTAAAACTGATAATATTAGCCTTTCAACTCCTGCTCGCTGTTGCTTTAATCAACGTTTTCCCAGAAAGTCGACGGTTTTGTCCCCGATAAAGGCTCTGAAGGATTTAATGAGGCCGCTTTGCGCTGCAGACCCCGGGAAGCCCCGCGCTGCTCAGCGCGGTCCCCTCCGTGCTCCACAGCGTAGCTTTAATCTACTGGGGGGCTCTCCGGATGCGGTCCCTGAGCTTTGGGGAGACCAGGTAACCCCCGGCATCAAAAAGCCAATGAGTCCTGGGAAGTTTCTACAGCAGAAAAGACGATATGTTTGATGGGGGAAAGATGCAGAAGGAAAAGGAGGTTGTAGCCCACAGTCCTGGCTACGCTGATGGGATGTTCAACGCTGCCAAGGAAACCCTGCTGCCGCTACCCAACCTGCCCACCGCAGGGCACTCGAGGATGCTCCTCCTTCAGAAACGCACCACCAAAAAAAACCCCAGAGCAAACAAATGTAAAATCAAGATCAGGGATTTCTAAAGAACAACAACAACAACAAAAAAGGGCACATGAGCTGAGGGAGGCGAGGATCCTCGTGCCCGTTCCCGCAGCAAAGGGGCACTTGCCTTCACAGCGAGAGGCAGGATTGGTGATGGACTCTTGTGCAGACTCTTTTGCTTGTCATCACCGGGCCCGTTTCTGCCTCCTCTGCCCGTCATTAACGTACCGCTGGTTGGAATAAATAGGCCCGTTCCCTTCTACGAAACAAATGGGTCCAGAGGGGACCCTCCGGGAGCGGAGACGCCGAGATGCTGCTCTCTGGCCCCACCTCTCGGCCCCACCGCAGAGCAAAGCCGGCGGTTCTGGTGGGGTCCCCGAGGGTCGAGGCAGCAAAGTCTGGTCCCGCACCTCGAGCTTGTCTCACTGCTTTGTGGAAGCGTTTTGCCGAAGTTTGCCAAATCAACACAGAGCTGGAAGCGTCGAAGCTGCCGTCGCCTCGGCTTCGACTCATCGTCAGCCCCGCCAATTAACGTGCAAGGCTGGAAGCGACGCCCGTCGCCCTGCACGGTACTGTCGCTGCTCTGGAACGACAGATGAACAGATAAACGCGTAGAGAAGAAAAGGAGAATATTAATTAAGGGCAGAATTGGCTTATATTTCGCTAGGAGCCTACCCTGCATTTACATGGTGTTTCCCCTCACTCAGGGCTCACACTTTGTGGGGTGGCTGCTGTACACACAGGGATCCCACCCCAAAGAGCTGCCGGTCCTACAACAGATCCCTCTCACCCTGGGGCCTGATCCTGCTCACCCATGTGCTGGGGAGCACCCAGGTAAGCCCCCAGTGTTACCGACCCCCCGTGACACAAACGGCCACGCTGGGGAAGGAGCTCTCCCAGCAGCACAGACCTAAAGCCTTAAATATTTTCTACTTAAGTGCAAAATCTTTACAGTACGGCTCATTAAGTGTCTTGTTACACCAAGTCTACAACAGAGAAGGAAAAGCTGAGATGCCAGGGCTGGCTGAAACCCAGGTTTATCCAAAGAGCCTCATGCCATCAGACTCCAAGCTGAGCAAAGAGCTGTGCTGGGCACAGCATCGACCAACACCAGCCTGGATGAGGAGCTGAAAGCCCAGGGCAGGTGGGGAGGTGCCCACCCCTTGTCTCCCAGGAAGTCCTCCTGGGAAGGGAGCCAACGTTCCCTCTCCTTGCCATCTCCTCCCTTGTTCTTTGTAAAAAAAAAATAAAAAAAAACCACACTCATTCCACTACTTTGAGAGCTCGTAATATGATGGGTGAAAACAATTAAATGAAATAGACTGGTAATACCCATGGGAAAACATTTTTAGATATGATATTACAATCTTGTTTCAAAATTGGATTTTGCCAAGAGGAAATACAGTTTATTATAAAACACATTTTCTTTTAATTTAATTATATAATCTTTGGCTTCAGAGAAGGGATGCTTAAATCAGACCCATTTAATTTTCAAGTGTATTCACCCATCACCTAGGGCAAATTGGTTTAAATTAGTAGGTGACTATATAAGTTCTAGATATGTGTCATACAAAAATTTATCTGCAAACTCCATATAAAAGACCATCTACATCAGCAGCACAGCAGCAGAAATTACCGGGGATGAACAGACAAGTATCTGAAGAGGAATATTTGCTCTGATTTCAACTATACCCAGTACAAAACCCGATCTAGGATGATTTTATTTATTTTTTTAGTATATATTTTTTTATCTTTGTTAATATTTTGCCAGATCGGTTCATCACGCTGCACGTCTGCACTATGCCAATAAAAACTGATGACCTGCAGTTAGTTTCTACCAGGTGCATTAAATTCCCATAACGTGAACAGATCTTGCTAAGTCTACCATAGCCTCTTCTTCCGCAGAGATTACATTTCCAACCTAATGACAGGAGCGGTTTGTTCAGACGCTGCAGTCACCGAAACTCTTCCTCCGATCCGTCACGGTGACCCGGCGCACGTCTCTCGCTGCGCTCTCGCAAAACCCTTCGAGAGGGGCTATACTTTGTTATATGTCTCTTCCCATACCACCCTTTTTTTCCTCCCTCTCCCCCCTATTGCTGGGTTCCCAGGTGCCGAGGCCGAGCCTGCTCACGGTTCCCTGGGACACATTTGGAAGTGGCTGAAGGCAGCACCTCCAGGGCCGGCAGGTGCACAGCCCAGCTTGGTGCGAGCGGCCGCACACTTACGGCTCTCTCGGCTTAAAATCGGTGGGTTGGTGCTGCTCGCTGCAGTTTGGGATAATCCCCCACAGAGACGAGAGAAGAAATTCCTCAGCAAAGGGAAAATACTGCAGTGCAGTCAAGGCTGACTCGGCGAGAACACTACAGTCATAATAAATAACCCAATGTGGGGTTTGGAAGGTGGTTTTTCGGCTCAGGTATCCAAAAGCTCTCCACGAGGTCTGCCTGGTGGGGTGACAAGCTGCCCACACTGCCACCACCATGTGCCAGCCCAGCTCAAGCACCTCAACAAGCCTCACTCTATGTGTCCTCCTGCCCAGGGTCACATTTTGGAAACCTGCTCTAGCAACCATTCTCAAGACCAACCTGAGCCCCCAGCTGGGTTCAACCCCCCTCAGCCCTCCCCTGTTTCTGCTCACCTCAGCGAATACATCTAGTTTTGTACCCTCCAGAAAAGCTCTCTAGTTGGTGGCACCAGCAACAGGCACTACAACCCTCACATTAAATGAGCCACAAAAAGCAGGGGTCTCTGTCCTTGTCCAGCAACATTGGTCCAGAAACCAGCCAGTGTTAGAAAACAGAGGAAAAAAAGCAAAACCAAACGACGATGTGGTTGCTACTATTCTTGCAAAGCTGCCTTGTTTTTAACAAGCAACAACAAAACATCTCAAACAACAACAAAATCTCTCTCACCATTCTCATGCCGGGCAGGGAGAACAGGTCCCTGTAAGAGCTGAAGCCTGTGAAGGCTCCCAGTACTGCAGCACCAGCAGCATATGTGTAAATAAATAAATAAATAAAACCATAAAGATATATTTGTACTAGTGTAGGGAAATTCTGAAAAGGTGACTTGAATGAATTAAAATCATTGCTGAAAAGGCAAATACTTCACTAAACTCCATCAAAACATTAATGGAAAAAAATAGCTTATTTTAAATACCCATCACAAATCCTGAATTCCCACAGCCCAAGGTCTAAATTCTTCGCTCCAGGTCAGGCAGAGCTCTGGCATCTGCTCCCTGGAAAGGGCTCATCAACATACCCCTCAGTGCCATGGTGTTTGTATGAGGAGGGGGCTCCTGGGTGCTGGTTCTGTGACTATTGGTGGCCCTGGTATTGCCTGGTGGCTCTTCCCCAGGGAAGTGCCACATCCCATGGGCAGGGAAGGTCACAGCTCAAACAAACATGGCACTTCACATGTTTTTGCCGCTGTTTGTGGAGTACTGATGGCTGGAGGTGTTTGCCCAACACATATTGGTGGGCATGGGCACAGTCACACTGCTCTATCCAGGTAAGCCACGAGTAAATAGCTATGAATTTTTCAACAGGTGTTGGTCACCCACCTCCTACTGGGTCTTTGATGCCCTCCCCTTGGCTCAGTACCTAGTCCATCCAACAAGAGCAAACCTTGAGCAGCCCAACCCTGCTGAGATGCTGCTGAGATGCAGATGTGCTCCAAGTGTTATGAAAACATATGATCTCAGCCGTGTCTGGCAAATAAACATTACAAGGGGCTGTTTCAAATCTTTGTAGTAGCAAATCTCAGCACTTAACTAGTAATGCAATAAGTCCTATCAAGAGCAGGCTGAAAGGTGGAATAAATTTCCCGGAGAACAATGCGGGTGATGTATGCATATGACCAACGCACAATAAAACTGTAGAATGGAAGGAAAAAAAATGCATACAGTCAATACAATAAAATCAGCACAAATATGGGCTGTGTAAGCAAATAAATCTAACAATCCCAATATTTTACAACACTCACGCACAGAACGTTTTCCCCTCCTTGAAATCTTAGGGTAAAAAAAAAAATAATTGAAAATAAAATAAAATTTTTAAAATTAAAAAAAATAGACTGTTTTGCATCTTGGTGCATTGTAAAGGCATCAGCGGCTGTCTGCACAAATTACCATTCATCTAGGCGTTGTTGTGGAAATTTTCAAGGGATTTGCAGTAATTATATGACAAAATGCTTGCAAATCTCACTCATTGCTGAATAGAAACACACGGGTCAAAGATTGAACACTCTCAGCTTGGTAATTTGTAAATGTCAATCAGACGGGGGCCACGGGAGGCACACAGGCGTAAGCAGTGAAAGGCAGAGCGATTCCGTAGCAACCAGAAAAAGCCTTTTCAATACAGATTATAAAAAGCACAGGATAGTTTTACTTTCCAGCTTGTTTTTTTTTTTTTCCTCTCCCACACTCCCCTCCCCCCCTCCTTTTTTTTTTTTATAAAAAAACCAAACTGATCACCTTGCACCAAGAGGAGGAGGAGGAGGAAAAGGGGGGAGGTAGGAGGGAAGTAAAGAAAGGAAGGAAAAACAGTTTAAATAAAACTGGTGAGATTAAATTAACTGATACATACATTCGCAGAGGTAGATCGTTTGCTCTGTAATAAATATGGACTCCTATCTTCCCTTCGCTGAGACAGCAAGGAAAGCAAAATAAAATTAAAAGATATAACAATAAAAATTATAAATGCATCATGGTCCCGCAGACCAACAGCTTGTAATGAAGGCTGCTGAGAAGTTGGGCAACATATTACCCCTTGGGATCATAAACAGGTAGAGGCAAGGTGAGGGGGTCCCACATCCCCCTCCCAACCTGCTCCTGACCTCTGTGGGGACACAGATTTTCTTCTGGAAGTCTCAGTTCCACCTAGTCCTAATTCCCAGGAAGTGGGATTCAGAATTCAAGTGGTTTAAACTGTAGAAGGGAAATAACCCCAGCATCTCCCACTCCACGGGGAGTAACCCCAGCATCTCCCACTCCGCAGGGAGCAACCTCAGCATCTCCCACTCCATGGGGAATAAAGTGCCCTGATTTGCTTCCAAGAGAAGCATCTCTTGCCCACCCCAGCTGCTCCAGACACAATTGCAGCCCAGACTCTCTGGGCACCAGAAATTCATGGCACTTGCCCCCAGGGGCTCACAGTTTTTCTGCAGCTTGCCCTCTATTTCAGTACTAACAAAAATTACATTTCTGTTTAAAAATGGTGATGTTTGGGGGCTCCTGAGGTGGGTTGCCTTTGTTTTTTGAAAAGGAAACAGGAAAAAAACCAAACAAACCCCAGAATGAAACAGATGCTGCTATTTTTGTCCAGAGACTGCAATTTTAGGACTGAAAAGCCCATAGCAGGAGAGCTGTGGCCCAAGAAGCCATTGAGCCAGGCTGGTGACAGGTGCCCTGAGCTTTCCCCTTCCTCTTGTCACACCAGTGTGACCCTGCAGCCAGTCTGGGCTAAGCCAACAGGACCCCTCTGGCCACTTCACACTCCAAGTCACACCTGAGTTTTCTTAAATTTAACATCATTTTGGGCACATTTCAAGGGCAGAAAGAAATGCCAAAGCCAACATGCTGCAGGAGGATATTTTTCTGTACAAATGGTCCCTGTGACTGCAATGAGGTGTCACCACGTGCCAGGATGTTCTGGCATCAGCCAGACTGCATGGAGAGGATTTAACACCAAAACTACTTAATGCCCCAAAACACAGAACCATCACTTTTGGTGGCACCTACCAAACCAGAAAGGTTAAAATGAACAGGGCACAGCAAAGCAGAAAGTTAATGCAGAAATTGGAGAAATTCCACAGAATTTTGACAATATCAAACCCCAGCTGCCCAAATACACCTTTGTCTTACATGCAAGGTTCCCCTCCCCTTGCCCCATGGTTATGGGAGGGAATTACAGGGTTTAACTGGCTCAGAAGAGAAAAATTACTCTACAGGGAGTTCCTGTGAAACCAAGACTCTGAACAGCAGAAGGAACATCATTCAACTGCCTCCTTGGCCACCCGGCACATCCATCCTCTCCCAGCACTCCTGGGAGTGCCCAGGCAGTACAGCTCTGATGGGCCAGGGTCCCTTGGCCCTGAGGATACTGGGGTACTGGACTGAAACCAGCTGTTTTGGTGTGATGGAAAACCAAAAGAGATGCAGCTGTGGTGCTGCTGTCACAGGCTGAGCTGCCAGTCCAGCCCAAGCCTGGCTGCAAATGCACCGTTGTACATTCACCATGGAAAGCAGATTTAAGCATCATCATTTGCTCTGCAAGCAGGGAAGCGATGGCTTCTCCACTAGGACTGGGTCATCTTCTCCAGCAGAATCACTGTGAGCAGGTGGTGGCTGCCAGCCCTGCCAGCAGCAGTTGGTTGCCAGCCACCACCACCCACTCTGCCCCTTCCTGCACCCCCGGGCTCACCGTGTGCCACATGAGCTCCATTCCGGAGCTAGCTCCTGCACTTTGCAGGGGGATTAAGGGCTGCTCCATGGCACTGGGAATGCACCACCTGCTTAGCCATTAGCTCCACCCTCAACTGGGTTTAATGAATCTGAGAAAAATTATGAAGTACCATAAAGCCACAAGTATCATAAAAAGTATAATAAAATTGAGAAAAGCTATTAAGTTATAAATACAACCAATACACGCAACATCACTCAGATGGCAGAAACTAGCTATAAAATAAAGTCATTTTAAGCCATCATTCTACAGGTTACCAAGTCTCTTAATTCACAAGTCACACGTCCCTTTATGGTGTCCAATCCTATTGTCTGTATCCAGAGCTTTGTAACATATATCTTCCTGTAGTGGTGAAACATACACGTGCCCTTATATATAGTGTAGGACAAAGGACTTCAGCCAGGGCTGTGGTACCTCTTGCAGCCAACCAGTAAGTCGGGGAGCAGGTCTCCTGTGCCATGTCTTGTTTAACTATCTCCCTCAATATCCAACAAGTGCAGAAAACACCTTTGAAGTTATCGCACCAAGGGATGATGGTGCTGAAAGAGGGTCTGAGGAACAGGAAAATGAGGGGCTCCAGACAATCCTTCAGCTAAACCCCTAAACCAGGTTGTTTTCCTGAAAGCTGAGATCCTGTCTGCACTGGGATCCTCAGCATCAGGCTCCAAATACTTAAATCCAAAATTACCCTGGATGTACCTAGTGCTTGATGGGGCAGAGCTGGGAAATCTTAGGGCAATGGTGCTGACAGTAAAAATCCTGCAGCTCCAGTGAGTGGCTCT
>JANHGL010003710.1:29764-40959 GCA_024611195.1 Ceyx melanurus | reverse complement strand
TGACTTGGTCTAGGTGCCCCTGCTCAGGCAGGGGGGTTGGACTAGATGATCTTCTAGCTCCCTTCCAACCCCTAATACCTGTGAATCTGTGAATCATCCTCAGAAAACAAACCATTAGCAACTTCTACAACCAGAAGTTCCCATTCTGGCACGTTGCTGCCATGTATCAGAAATGACTTATCATTTCTGAGATGTGCTGGTAACATGCCAGTCCCTCCTAAGTGCAATCTTACCCCCATTCAGCCAGTGAAAACATTAAGTGGAGCGATGCAGAAAATCCATTAGCTCTCCATGTACCTGCATCACCGACTCGAGGACAAATCTTGTTATTTTCCAGGCACTCCTTTAAAACCAACCTTGCTATTTCTTCTCGGTGAGCAGTCCAGTCACAAATGTAGTCTTCCTGCTCCTTTATTCTGTGCTTGAATGTGGTGCTGCTCAGAGCTGAGGCAGTGCTCTGCAGGCGTGTGGTTTTCAGGGCTGGAGAGGCACGCAGACGGGTATGTTTAGGGGAATTACGGTTTGATCCAAATTCATCTTCTGAGGTGGAAGCATAATCTGTAGGAAAGCGCCTCCATCTTGCACTTACTAAATTAGTTTAATTATTAAAAAAGAAATATTATTGCATCTTTAATAAGGAAAAAAAAAGATTTCATTAATAGCACAAAAAAAAGACAGAAATATTCGTTATCAAACCCCAGCTACCTCACTACATCTCAAAAAGAAAGCTAGGAAATTTGTGTTAATAAATATTAATCAAAACATAACCCGGATGCTCTTTGTATAATGATGAGTGAAATGAAATTTCAAAGCCAGTGATTGTATATTGAGCCCAAGCAGGCCGTGGAACAAAACAAGGGCCCAATTCATGAACATTTAAGTATAGTCAGATCACACTTTTTCTGCTGATTTTTTCCCATGTTTCATTCAAGGTTTATTTCATACACAAAATATTCGTGTCCCAGGGACACGAAGGAAGGATGGAGCTGGCACCAAGCCTGGAATGCATGCTTACATAAGGGAAGCATGAACATCCTACATGGTATGGTATGTATTTACTACAGAATAAATGTTAGAAATCAGCAGCACATCTACACAAACAGCAGCCTCAGAGCAAAAACCATATATATTCACATGTAGCACATCCAGTGTACACAGCCATGTTGCTGAAGACAGACTGAAGTCTAAGAGATGAAGTAGGAGGCTCTCATGACTCTCTGAATTATTAAAGTCTAGAAAATACATGAGATATGTCATCCTCAAAATTCCCAGCAAAAATATCTAGTAATCAGTGTAAAGAAAACGTTGTCATGACATGTTAAATTCTTAGAGTTTTAGCTCCCCAGACTCAGTGACAATCATGAGGCTCCACAATTACTGTAGGAATTGTGCAGTTTTTGATCACACCTTGATATTTTCAAGATAATAGATTTAAGTAAATTATTTTTAGTATATGAAAAATGCAAGAAGAATGATTTCTCCTGAAACATGTAAAAAAAAAATTACAAATGAAGTATACATCAATATGAATTTAAGTAACAAATAATGAAAGTAGCTTTTAATTAAGACAGTATGTGTAATATTCTCAAAGACTATAGTATGTAGGATATGACATTGGTGTTTCAGCTTACACCCCTTCCCTCATAGAAATAATGCATTTTTAGTGCAACATGCTTGTGTATTTTTTTTTTCTGGTTTAAGTGTGGACTTCAAACCAAGTCCAGTTCTACTATTTTTAAAATATTGTAACTTTATAGAAGAAAATAAAAATGTCTCAACAGTCACTTACTGTTCTCTCTTTAGAGCTCTCAGAGCTGTTTTGATCTTAGGGAAGTAAAAATAAGCAGAAAAAGCACATTTCCCCACAAACAGCATGCAAGCAATGCGTGACCAAAGTCCAAAGAGCTTTATGAGTTGGGCCCACATTTTATCATCAATTTTTGTTTAAATTCTCTGTCCCCATTCCAATTATATTAATCAAGATAAAGATTAAAAAAGATTTTAAATGATCTCAAACGAGCCAGTCCAGAAACTCAGCACTGTACAATGAGCATGTGTAATAATATATTTAACAACTAAAAATTGAATGAGAAGTGAAATATCAGAAACAGACTGGATTTCTAGTACTCTACCACTGTAAGTTTCAACATCAGGGTCTGGCTCTGGGAGAAGCTTGAATTTCTCTGTGTACAAAATAGTGTTTTATCATGTTAATTTGTATTAGCACATTCAGACTAGAAGCACTTGCTTAAATAAAACATATTGATTAGTCTTAGGTCCTCTTTTCCACCCACACTCTTAAGGAAAAGATTCTGAAATTATACTTTCCATCAAAATGACAGAATTTAGTAAATCTTAAAACATTTCAAAGACCCTGAAATTACATCAGTTTCAATTGTCTCCATAGCACTATAAAACCCCTCTACATTTTAAGACCATTAAATTTTAAGGCCTTAAAATGTTGTTGTCTTAGAGATTATCAGTGACTTTCTCATTAATATGGGGAAAATGTTATTGTACACTGAAGAGTAAAAATCTAAGTTGTATGATTCATGACAAGCAATACCCAAGCACATTTCCCAGCTAGCTAGCTATACATTTGCACATGTGCTTTTAATATTTTTTATATTCAAATGTATTTTACACAGTCCCACAATGTGTTGTATTTTATGTCCATTTCTGAAAGCTATCATACAATTGATTATCACACACACCAAAAACTCTGAATATCAGTACCAATAACTGGAGAATTCTACAATACCCTGGCTAAAATCACTACAAACCCGATTTGGTCACACTCTACTGTTTGATGATTCAATGCCTTGATTAAATCCTTCATTTTTTGTGCTGCAAAAATTACTAATTCTGCTTCACATGTCTTCAGTGTTACCAGTTATTAAGCCTTCTACCACAGAAACACCCTGGTAATTACTTTAATGTTGGTAATTCTCATCCAAAGTGTTCCATTTATCTGCTTTCCCTTTTACTTAATTGTAAGCAATACTTGACTGTATCAAGGATTAAGATTCTTCAAATTATGGACTTGGTGACATGGACTTGGCTTTGGACTGAAAAGCTCCTACTACATTCTGGTTTTCTATACTGCATGTAAGTAACACATTCTTTTCAAAGATTTAAAAAATATGTTTATCTGAAGATATATATAATAATATTATTAATAATGATGGGTAGTTACTAGCATCCTTTTATAAAGACACTAAAGGGAAAATGTAGTCAGTACAATAGTGGCCTATATATGAGATATATACACACACATTCTGATATATACTTGATTAAATAACTTTTAAAGCAATTCAGATTTTCCCACAGTATTCTCTAAATAGCACAGTGAAAACACTAAATAATAAGCTTACTTATTAAAAGAAGTTATTAAAATACAGAAAAAAATTAGAATATTATTAAATTATTAAAATACAGAAAAAATCTGGTACTACAAATCCTGAAAAGTTGTAATAATATTCCTTACTTACATAGTGACGTGATTGATTTATGAAGCCATGATTTTGTTTTCAAAGTCTCTGACTGTTTTATTAACTGATTTCAGATTTTTGCCTTTACACTGATACAGGCTTCTCCTTGATTTTGATTAGTTCACAGACACAGAACTGAAAATTAACAGCTCAGCAATATCACAATGTGAACTAGTGTTAATTATTATTAAATATATGGAAGCAGTCAACTGCTGCTCCTTCATGACACCTTTTAGGCTGCACACATCAACTTAAAACTTTGATTAATATGAAACATGCTACTTTTCCAAAGATATTCTACAAGGAAAGACTGAGGTTTCACCTTTTTTTTTTATTTTATTTTATTGTAGGTACTGTCATAATATTAAACAGATTCTACTTCATAATTCAGTGGACTTGATGTCCTTAAAGGCCTTTTCCAGCAGAAATGATTTTATGATTCATTTTTATTGTTTTATCAAATAAATCTCACTTCTCTAGTTCTGGAAGATAATCTTAATTTATAATTATTTTACAGATGCTCAGGGCATACCTCAGAAAACACATGCAGTTCATTACATGCAGAAATCTGCCTTGCAAATAAATATCCTATCTCTCATGTAGTAAAAAGTGCTGCTGAACTGAACTTCTGAACTTCTACTATGACCTGAGTAGAGCCCTCTGCTCTGTTTTTGTACTCATACAAATCAGTGCTGCCACATCTGAGTGTCTCAGTGCAATTCTTTGTCACAGGTTCCCAGTTAAAAAGAGAAAAAGAAAGGAAAAGAATTAAAGGATTACAGATTCTTCCCAATGGGATTTTAAGTGAGATTATTCTACAAGGCCTCCCAAGGAGGCATCTTACACACACACACACAAGACTGCATCAACTAAAACTCCACAAACAATAAGAGCTGTTCCAAATTTCCTTTTGGAAAATTCTTTTTAAAAGCAATTAAATTTGGAAAATACTTTTTCAAAGCAATTAAAACATTTCCACAAACGAAAATGATCTAGTGTTGCCCAATACTGGTTCAAATAATCTCACCTACCTGAGGGAGAATTATGAGCTGAAGCCAAAGACTTGGCTTTTGAATCTGAAAGTCGAGAAATGCTATTGGCTCGAGTTCTAGCAGAAACTTTACTATCCCCTGCTGAGGTCAACCTTGCACCACTTCTGATAACAGCTTCTGGGGCACGAGCTGAAGCTGTGCTTCTGGTGATGGTGGCTTCAGAATCACTACGTGCTGATAAAGAGCCCAGTCGAGTTCTACGAGGTTGAGCAAGTAAGTCTATTCTGGAAATACTTCTCCTCCCTGACGGGGGTTTGGATGTAGAGCTGGTAGTGGACACTTCAGAGGCTACTGAAGCTTTATCAGCATCAGCAAGTTCACTGTCTGAGGCTTCCCCCAGCCGTGCTCTGCGCAAGAGAGAAGTCCTTGTAGGGCGAGGCCTTGGAAGAGTGGTAGATTTACCGGACTGCCCAGGCGCAGCAGGAGAGGTTTTGGATTTAGCCGACTTCCCCTCCATCTTGGAATGTAAAAGCTCATCTGCTGAGGCAAAAGGAGCTCTCCCGTGCGATTTGCCGGAGTAGGTTTCCTGGTCAGATGACAAGATGTCAGAAATGGCAGAATGAGGGACGCTGGAGGTCTGGTCATCGTCTGTCAGATCTACCGATGGCTGCCTCATCCTCCCACTGGCCTGCACCGCCCGGCGAGCGTCCGCTCTGGAGCCGCCGTCTGAGCAGCGACTCTTCGTCTTCTTTTCCATTTTTTCTCTGGCACTCGTTGCAGATTTTAAAACATCCTTTGAAGGGGAAGCAGAAGAACATCTGTCTTTATACAAGGTTGTGAAGCTCTTCCTCTTCTGCGTGGATTTCCTCTCAGCGTCCCCGGTGACGAGGCTGATGGTGCTGGCTGTGTCCACATCTGACTCTGGGGAGATGGAATTATCTCTGTTGTAGCTAGGAGTCTCTGGGCCTTCATCTGTTTTATTTTCCTCACGCAGCTTAGCTTCAAGGAAAGCCATTACAGCCTCTGTGTCTTTCAAAATGAGTGTTGTATCCAGACTGGAGTCAGTGTCCATGGAATCACTTCTGTCACGTATCCTGTTTGCAGACACCAAAGGGGCAGCAGATCCGCTTTGCTTGTTGATGTGAGGAATAAGTTCTATAGGTATATTTGTGCTAGGCTTATCTATAGTAAAGCTGCCTTGCCTCACTAATGGTTTTGAAGATTCCTTTTTTTCTCCTCTAGATGTTTTAGGACTTTGCCCTTTAATAGTTTCCTCATTTTTTCTTCTTTTTCCCTCACTTTGCATCAACTTCATTTCTGCTTTATCTGCAACATGCCCAGGAGCTTTGTCTTGATTATCCAAAGTTCTGGGTGACACAGCAATCTCCTCCCCACCTCTCTCCACGTGGTTTGCAGCAGGCTTTGTAGAGGAGAATTTTGTGGGTGTCCAGTGTCCTTGCTCCTTTCTTTCCTGCTGTTGAATTTTTGCTAAAGCTTGTTTGACCACAGAAGTTTCTCTGACAGTTTCAGCTCTCTCTTTACTGGAAGAACTGGGGAAGGAAAAAACTTTGTCTCCAGCTGGTTTGGGTGACAGACCATTCATTGTTCTGCTTGACTTAGTTATACTTCTGATGTCAGCATCTGAGGGACAAGCTGGAGTTTCTTTCTCTTGAAGTTCAGTGTCTTGCTTTTCACCTATTTCTGACCTCTGATGAGATGTAGTTTTTGCTTTGGAGCTTTCACTCACTTTTTCCTCTTTGGGAAGCTGTGGAAGTGTTCTCCTCTTTCTCTCAGCTTGGCTGGTCATAGATGCAGCTGAACCAGTGCTTCTGACAGAGATGCCAGACTCACTGATGTCTGTGTCTAAAAACAAAAGAGAGAAAGAATATCTGAGAAGCCATTCAACAGCAAGGTGAGTAGAAAGCATTAAATTCTTAAGATTGGATAAGACTAATAAAACAAGATTAAAAAGAACTGGAAAAGTCAAAATATATGCTTAAAAAGATTGAAAAAGCTCTTAAATACTTCAGTTGATGGAATTTTTATCCCTATAAGCTATTTGGTAGATAACTCTTAAAATAATTTACTTAGATATATATATATAAATCTGCATTAATAGAATATTAGAATATTGTCATACCAAAAATCCCAGTTCATCCTACACAATCCAAATTGCTGATACAGAACATGTATTTATGGATTCTGTTTTATCACAGAAACATGACCAGAAGAGGAAAAGCTATCTTCCAACAGTGTACTTCATAAATCTAGCATGTTGCAAGAAGAGGAAAGGAGCCATTTCAGCTGCAGGGTAAGAATGCAAAGACAGGATAAAGTCCTTTCCTCCTGGCTTGCTACAAACAGGTAGAATTTCTTCTCAAACATGGGTAATCTTGGTTGCAATGGAACAGCTGCTTGTGTGGCATTTTGGGCTAATTACTACCTTGCTGACACTCTGCAAATGTACACTAGAAAAGGGAACACTTAATTAACATTTGTGTCATTATTGCAGAGGGACTATGGTATTTTTTCCTGCTTCATTGTAATTTCACTATGTGTTCCAAATTGTGGACTAGGGCTGCTATCATGTAAAGAGAAAATCAGTATGATTCCTATCTGTGAAGGTTGACTTCTCTCAGACATACCTATCAGATCACAATTTATACATATTTTTTTGCATGTAATCACTTCTTGGTGAATTGCAACTGATAAAACCATGTCTTTACTGCTTTCAGAGCACATCTATGTGATTCTGTGTGAACACTTTTAATTCTGTTTATTGTTCTGCCATAATAACAGGAAAAGATGATGAGAATTCTAAAGTGGAATAAATATCTTGACTTCTTAAAAAAAGAAGTTGAAATTGAAATATTAAGAAAGCCAGTGGATACAATGAAAGAGGAGAGAACACACATTACACTTGTGAATATAGCTTCTGGGGAAAAAGAAAACAAACAAAAAACAAACCCTAACAGATACTCAAAACTACAGAAAAAAAATTATTCTACTCACCAATGTCTAGCAAGAGGTATTTGACATGTTCTGTAGCTGGCAGTTTATCTCCAGAAGTGGTGTATACAGAAAAGCATTTTTTAAAACATAATTTTCCCCTAATCTTTTAAACTTTGTTTTGATGCTGAAAATTCCAGTCAGCTGGAATATAAGGAAATACTGGAATTGCAGGGCAAAAAGACACCCTAAGTAGCAGAGTGATAATGACTTGATTCTTGATCACTGGACAGTGTATCACTTTCAGAATATGAAGCCCTCATTAATATGACATACTATGCAGACTAACCCTAACTACATTCAAGTGAATTTCTTTAATATTATTTTTTTTTTTTATTAGTAACATTCAGTGTAATAAATCTTCTGCCAAGCCAAACAACACTATTGCTGAGCTTGTTTTTACCCTATTTTTTCTCAAAGACATGAAAGAATTTCACGTGAAGATGAGGTAGTAAGAAAACTGCTTATGCAGGTACATAATTGCTCCTTTCTCCCCTTTTGTAGGTTTCTTCAGCAGAAATTATGACAAGAAGAGCTTTTAATACCATTTTCTAATGGAGAAGGCACAGCTGACTCCATTCTGGTATCATCTTGGTCGTGACGTGTGTGATTAGCTGCCAGACTGGCCCACTGGGACACCCAACGTTTACTTCCAGGGGCAGTAGAACCCTCCTAAGAGAGAAAAAAGGCAAAACAAAAATTAAACCTGTTTGGGAAATAGCATGTTCCATTTCCAGGTTTCTCCTGAATAGAATCTCAGACAGTATTTTCCTGGAGGAAATTGAAAAAGGAGTTTACCACAAAAAAAGGATTTAGAGTTACCAGCTCTAGAATGGCAAACTAACAAACAAAACTTATAGTTGCAGAATCACTACAAAATAAACAGCATTTCCTACTGCAGTGAACTTTAAAACATCAGAACCTATATAAAATATATCAGAACATGAGCTAGTTTTAAGCAAGGTTATTTCTGTTCTCAGCTCAGAAGAGAAGGAAAAAAACCAATGGGGTGTGGGGTTGTGTGTGTTCAAAATTAAATATATTCTTTAGGAAGCCATGGAAGTCACCTTTTGACAGTTCATAAGACCCTCTTGTCCAGATGAAATATTGTTTTTTCTTCATTACAGAAAGACTACTTTAAGGACTGAAAGACTAATATAACTTATGATGGAAAGGAAGAACAGATTATTTGTTTGGTCTAAACTAAAAAGCAAAGATTAATATTAAACCATCCTACTGGTTAACAGTGAGGTTACTGTAATCAGTATCAGATAATTTTTTTGCAGCTGACCTAAAAAGAAAATTAATTTACTTTCTTGACAATAAACCTTTTTGAAACCTTAAAAATGTTTAAAATGTAAAACAAGTCATTAAAAAATTCAACCATCTTATATTATTGTAGTAGCTTAAGTGTATTTTTTTTTAATATTTCCAAATATAATGCAATATTAGTTTTATCCAGTTATCCTGTGTATGATGGCTTATTTCAAATTAAAAGTTACTTAGACATTTGAGAAGACTTGAATTTCTGACCTAGAATTTCTCCTGATGAACTGAATGATGCTATTGAATTCAAACTGCAACATCACTAATCTCTTTCAGAAAATGAATTTAGTAAACCAGAGATGCTCCAAATCACTTGTTTGAATTATTAGACAGATTTCCACAGTGCAAATTAATTTCTTAACATCAAAATGTTAAGAAATTCAAGTCCAATAAGAGCAAAGGAAGGCAATTCAGTGTTTCTGGGTATATTTCTGAACACAATGCTATGAGAAGTGTCAGAAAGAATATTATAAAAACCCTACCAAAAAATGTGCACATTTATTCACTAACAATACTGCTCAAGCCTCATTTTTCTTTCATATCTCTCAGCTTTCCTCTCTCTACATTCTGTCTGTGCTAGTGAACTTCCATCTTAAATAAAACAATCAATTACAGCCAAAACCAAGTATGATAGCTAACCAATTCCAGAGATACAGATATTATATGTACTGGAAATCTGAATTCCACTTCACAACAGATAAATTGATTAATTGTAGTAAAACAACATGATAAATAACTTTTCTCTAGAAGTAATTACACTGCCAAATCCCATCTTCTAGAGAGCAGTGAATAGAGATGTTTTGCCATCTGCTTGTATAAACAAGCACAAAAAACCAACTCTGTGAGAAGCAGTTTATTTTGATTTTCTTTGTGATTTTAAGCACATCCAGAAGGTGAAACAGTTATAAAAACATTTAAAAAGTCATATTCAGTTATCTCTAGTTCTTTCTGCAATCCATACCAATTTGCATCAGAGGCTCTCAAGGAAGCAATCCTCCAAATCTTCTCTTGGATACCAAAAGGAATTTCCTAGTGTTTCAGAAAAGCTGCATTTACACAAGAGACACCAGATACTTTATCTGCATGCTCAACCTGCTTTCCCTTACTCTTATCACATACAGCACCTACACTGGAGTAACACATCAGCAGAAAATTTACTAAAGGATTCCTATGGACTTATATTCAGCCTGAAGATTTTGGGCTTCAGGCTCTATATGTGAAAAAAAACCCCCAAGCACACACACAGAGCACATGAAAGCATCTCCACTGCATTTCACAGCAGAATAATGCTTTTTTTTTTTTTAAATGAATGTCAACAAGCCAAATGAATAAATAAATAAATGTCTTTTCAGACACATATTCCAGTCAGACTATTATGTCATCACTTTGTAAGCTGAAGTGCTATCTTGAAAGTTCTTTTATTCCCTCGCCACTCTACCTGCTCCAGAACCCTATTCCTCTTTTTTTTTTAGTATTTTCCATACCCTATTTACAGTCAGTGTCTTCACATTTGTCTCTAAAGGAGAAAATACAGCTTTTATATATACACAGCACTTTGCCACTTCTAAGAATGAATATATAGCAAATATTTACATGAATTAAGGTATTCAGAATGTCAGAACCATTATTAATCTTCAGTGGGAAAGACATGAAATGGGCATTCAAAACAGAAAAAAGAGCATTGTAGTCAATAGCACTGATGACCCTGCAGATGCAGAAGGTTTCTATCTGTCCTGTAGTTTTAAAGTTAAAAAAAAACAAACAACAAAAACAAGGCCACAAACAAAATGAAAAATGGGTATGTCCTTCAGAAGCACATTAAAGGCAATGTTGTTAAAGCATGTATATTATTTAAGAACTGCAGTTAGCATACAGAACTGGCCACTGAAATTTAAATGGAAGCTGGATGGATACATGAACAGCCCAAATGTCTGCAGTATTTTTATTAATCTAGCTCAAATAGTAATAATAATACTATTATTATTAATTAAAATAATAGTAATAACAGAAACAACAATATTCTCTTTGTTGTCTATTTAATTTTTGTTCTTAAATCACACTTACCTTGATTGGCAAGTGGCAGCTTATAATATAGAAAATAAGAACATTTAAATATTTTAAATAGATGGATTTAGTATTTTTACTGCCTATCTGTAATTAATGAAAACACAAGAACCAGAGCATGCAGGCTCAATTCAGTTGTGTCAGACATTCACTCTGCATTTTATTCTCATGACACACTACTCCAAAGTACCAACACTTGTCTTATCAAAGGAATAGATGAGAATTTTCTTATAAGTCTGGGAAAATTGCAAGCTTCATTTCCTGCAACGTGGAATATGATTAAAAAGAGAATATATTATTATCAGGGGTACCA
>JANHGL010003710.1:4776-26392 GCA_024611195.1 Ceyx melanurus | reverse complement strand
TTGATTTTCTGAGGTTTTCTGAGTAGTCTTACAACTGCAGTCTACCATAACGAATATGCAGTAATTACTAACAGTATTAATAAGGTTGAACTGAAAACCAACAAATAAATAATAAGGATTCTAGTTGCAATTCAGAGAACTGTAATTAGGAACCTATCCATTAATGACAGCATTTGTAAGCTAGAAGTATTTGAATAACTCTCCTCCCATTCTTCCAGATGCTAACAGTTACAGCCACATTCTGGAGAAGCTTTTGATGTGCAAACTAAATGAAAGCAGAGCACAGGTGAGGTTGCATTTGAACAGTGCATTGAAAACAGAAGCATGGCAAAATAAAACACAGAGAAAGTGATTAAATTTGAAATAAGGAATTTGCCATTCTCAAGTAGCAGGAATGTAAATGGTAATATCAATTATGTTTCATAACTTTTTTGGGACTATAAGTATATTTAATTGTCAGTGAAGTCAAATGAAAGTAGACTTCAGAAACTGAGCTGTGAAGTGATCAGGATGAAAGAAAGGAAAAAAAATCCAAGGAGGGAAGAGCCATGAGGTGGGAAACCCAAGCAGGATTTGGATGTAGTAAGTTAGAAGGCAGTGTAAATAAACCACATGCAGAGGATAACTGATGAGTGGAGAGGATTCCAGAGAGCAGGGAGATGGAAGAGGCTTCAGATCCCTAGTGCTTATCATCTTGGCAATGCTGCATTAGTGTTCAGACAGAGCTCCTCATCATTCTTCCCAAGAAGGTGGTCTAGACATTCACAGTCTAAAGTAACTACATTGTTAGAAATCAGTTCCTTAGCAGAGAGAAAAAAGGCAAATATTTTCCAGACTTCCTAAATCAATCCCCCCTGTGCACTGCACACTATTTGCAGATGATGGAAACATCTGCATCAACCTAAACTACTCACTGGAGGAGACAAATATTTAGAAATATAACAATGTAGTAAAATACCCACCTAGGATTCTCTAAATATTGCTTTCAAAATATTTAGGGTAACATTAAACTTATCAACCAAATATTCTTCATTTAGTTATTTTCTGTTAAATTGTGTTTAAAGCTGTCTGCAAGATTATTGATAAAACACTAAGGTTTACAATAGAGGAGACAAGATTTGGTAAGCAAGCTTTATGAAATTTTATGTTTAAAACAACAACAAATGATTCAAAAGGCCACAGTCCTGGAAGAACACATTAGCCAGTAACAGAATCCAGTGTGAAAAGACACCCTGGGAACAAAGAGTAAGGAGATTCCATTTTATTCTAATCACCTTTCAGAAGACATCCACTTTCATACACATATTAAAAAAAAGCACATAAAAATAAACAGAAATAATGATAATAATAAGCAGAAAAATGGAGAAAATGAATAAAGAAAACCTGGTGTCTATATGAACAGCAACACAGCCTTCCCTCCAAAATTAAAAGTTATTCTGAATTTTTAGAGGAAAAAGAATCTCTCAAAATCATGTTAATAGAGTATTTTTATTTATGCTTTTGGCATCATAAATAATCAAGTAAAATTAAATATAATAATATGCTCATTAAAAACAGAGCTGTTACTATTATGGGCTGTCTATACAAACAAAGACTTTAACAGCATCCTTTTCCAATTTCAAATAAATGAATCTAAAATATTAACTTTTCACTGAAATCCACATCATTAAATGGTCACAAAAATTCTTGAAGATGGCAAAAGGATGAATTAAGATCTGATCTTGTTACTTTTTCTCAAGTTTTACTTCTGGTTGGGAATCAGTTATGTTGAAATTGAGATAGAAAGTAACTTTCCTGATTAAAAAAAATAAATATTGGGACTTTTAAATGACTACAATGTGACTATTAAAAGAAAACTATTTTGGGACCAAAGTAAATAAAGCCTAATGTTTCCATAAATATATGTAAATTTCTCAATGCCCTGAGAACTGAAACATACATAACCTCTGTTCTGTTCCTCCCACACACAGGAGTTTCTCTGCTGTAGTAAGTTTGAAGTGTTTCTATTCAGAAATGCCCTGAAATTAAACTGAGTGAAGAAAAACCACAAAAAAACCCTCCACAAAACAAATAAATGGACCCCCCACAAAAAAAAAAACCCTGAAGAGCTTGCAAAAACCTCCTTGAGTTGCTTATTATTTACTGTGATAGCCTCGAAGTATTTAATATTCTAGACATACCCAGAAATTATTTGCACATTCATTTATTAACATTTATTATTGGTAGTATTTTGCTTTACTGAAAAAAGGGAGACTCATTAGCCTGATAATCTGTAGTCTTTTTGGATCAAGAGGAAGGAAGAACTGCAGAAACATCATTAGGAATTCTTGTGTCCACTGACACTTACCTTTTCTGTGGCCTAGAAAGATTGTTTCATCTGCTGAGACTGAGAACAACTTCACTCTCTTAGAACAAATCTGATTTATTTTCAAAGATTTAACCAGATAGAACATTTACAACCCAGTGCAAAACAGAAAGCAATAGCTAAGTGTTAACAGAAGAAAGCACTGAACCTGTCAAAAGGGCAGAATGTCTAATGTAAGAGAAAAAAATAATCCTACTACTGTGCCCATTTACTACTGCATTTTATGTCTTAAAAGTGACACTGGAAGCATGTTCTAAATCAAAGCAAGATGCTGAATGGAACAATATGAACATGAATATGAACAAGAAGGGTATTATTTCTTCTGCTAGAAAGAGCTGTAGCTTTCTGTAGCTATTTGATTAGAGGATATTGTAGTTATTTGCTTAGAGGATATTGTAGTTATTTAATTAGAAGATATTGTATGCCTGGTATGGTCAAGGTAGTCTTTGGAGCATGTAAGAGCAGCTTTTCTTCTTTATACTGATGAAGCTGCTCTCAACAGAAATTAAAAAAAAGAGGTCTACAAGTATAAAGAGTCAGCATCTATTATTCAATCTTAACTTTCAAATTATTCATGTCTTTATTTTCTAAATTTGCTTAATAAACAGTTATAAATTCTCTACGAATCAAAGTGAACACCTGGATGCAGAAATATCATTGGCTAATGAAAGGACTTTTAGGAAGTAAGGTTTATTGCTATTATAAATGAATATTATATCTAATTATAAATGTTATGATGCAATCATATGTTTATACTGTAGTGAAAAACATATGAGTTTCTGAGAAGTAACATTGATCTTGCTTAGAATTTGCATTTTGTAAATGAAAGGTGACAGAGATTCACTCAGTGTCTGTTTATCAGAAACACCCAACAGGATTTGCAAAAAAACAGTAATAATGTCTAGTTGCTAAGAAATGAGTCAGAAAGTCCTAGATTGTGTATTTTGAAGAATATTTCCATTTAAAAAACCCTTTAGCCATACCCATTTTCCTTCCAGGATAGACTGATGTTTTGATGTTTGTCATGGACACCTACATTACATTTCTAAACAGAAATAACTATAAAACATTCTCATGAGGACTGCTTCTCTGTCTAGTAACAGGCTGAGATTTCTCTTAACCTCTACAAAATTTGCTGTTGTTTACTATTGAGTTACTATTTATTTTTATTATTATAATAATAATATTTATTCTCCAAAATGCATATTTTCTTCTAAAGAGTCATGACACATCAATTCTAAACATCAGGAACCTGTTCCAAGCTGGCCACAAGTCATATGTACTTCCCCTGGTGCTATCTTTAAGATTTATGAATACAACTCAACAGCAGAGAAGAAACAATTATGAGTATCCCTAAAATACCAAGTAATTACATTAGTTCCTATCATGGCTGATCTAAGCAGAGAAGATTTAAAATTAAATGTAGATATTTGTAATTAGTAAATCAAAGCAGTGGTGTTCTTTAATATTCACTTGTTTCATGAGGAATGCTTTCTCAGTTCTTTGAACACTAACTCAAAGATGTCAGAAGTCTCCTTTTCAGAATCCTTAAGAAAAACATTTTTTTTACTTTAAAAAGTAAAAGTACTTTAAAAACAATTTCTTAATTTATTGAAGGCACTTATTTTAATCTTTCCCTCCCATCAAATGCTCCATAAAGATATTTTGTATGTTTGTATTAAAATTTCCCTTATCTCAACTTTCAGAGTTTTCCTACAAAGTCAAACCAGTGGAGACAGCTTGCCTTTCAAAAAGTATTTTCAAATATTTAGCCAAAATTAATTCTAAACATATGTATGTATTTGCTCAGCTCTGAAAAAGTTGTAGACACAAAATCAATCCTTAGATAATTCTATAGTAAGTGATGAATTTCCTCTTAAATTGGCAAAAAAAAAAAGCTTAGAATTGGATACCAGCATTCTAATACACTAGATTGTTTAGGAAAACACAAGAATAAATAGTTAAGCCAAGTAATTACATGTAGCTTCTTCTACCCAGATCTTGCCACTGAATCCAAAGAGTTATTTACAGTTATTTAACTGCAAATGCAATTTATATTATCTATACTGTTCCCAAGAAACAAAAGTAACTTGGTCACCATAAGATTCCTTAGCCTAATGAGGCATACACATATTCAAACTAGTAAAATAATGTAGCCATCATATAAAAAAAATTTTTTAAATTATCACATTCTTATACTTACTCTTTATAATGGATGCTGAAATTTGAGTTACTGTGATTGAATATGCATTTTGTAACTCCAGAAAACATCTATAATCTATTTCTATATGAGAATTTGGATGGAAAAAAAAACATATACTGAAAATACTTAGGATTTTAAGAACAGGTGAATATTTTCACAGGGACATAACAATTCAAATCTAACAACTCTCTCAGAAATACGATTAATTGAATTAACTAGTGTTCTTACAGTACTTAAATCTTTTGAAAATACATTTCAAGCACCAACCTAAAAGAACACTGGTATCAAACAGGATTATTTTTTAGCCAAATGCTTGCTACTGCTTTTAAGACATTCCAGATTTCATCATTATATATGAACTAGCTTCAAAACTCTTGTATTATTGCAGCAGCTATAATAACAGTAGGAGACTGTTACCCACACATCAGCTACCATTTGACCACCAGTATGGACTGGAGGTTTCTCACCTTGTCAATCATTTTTCGGGCTTCCATTTCTTCAGCATTGGGATTTTCCAACTCGATCGTGTAAGTGCCTTTGTCACTCTGCTCATCCTCATTGTCCTTTTCAGTTGCTGCACAGACATGTTGGCTTTTCCCCTTTTTGTCCATCTCCTGGTTCTGCCCAGGCCTGTGGCCAAGGCTCCCCGAGCTCCTTAACAGTACAGCCTGTAAGACAGGTAATGCAGCAGAGGGTTCTTCTGATTTCTGCTTCAGGAGTTTTGCATGAACACCATGCCCTGGCCTGTGGTGTGAAGAGCTGGCTGGCACGGGGGATGCTGCTGCCCTCTCCCCTGAGGGAGGTTTCCCCCTGTCAGCTCGAGGGTGAGCTGCTGGAGGTGGAGACTCCGTGCACAGAGCTGCAACGTTCTGAGAGAAGGAGTAAGAGCGTCTCTTTCGAGGATGGTCTTCATCAAAAAACTCAATCATAAAGGCAGTCTGGCTCACAGTGGCTGGCTCTTGCTGCTTCTCTGGGGAATGGGCTTTCTGGTGGGACTTTTTCAGCTCTGTGTGATGATGCCTCAAGTGCTCTTCAAGTGCTGCCCGTTTGCTGTAGTGCCTGTGAGCACCAGCGTTTTCTGAGTCACTCTGTGTCCCATCATCATGCTTATTGCCTACAAGCAAAGGAAAGTATGTATCACCATGAAAAAAACAAACAAAAAAGCTCTGATCCAACACAAAGAAACAGGTAAGCTAAGAAAGAATTTCCATTTTGTTTTCTTTTTAGAGTCAGCTTTCAGTACCTGGCTCTTCCAATTTTGTACAGCCCCTGGTAACGTGCTCAACTTGCAATGAGTCAAACAATGAGACACTTTATCTGCTAATCAGTGCAACTAGATTACCCTTTTCAGCAATAGTGTAATCTGTGAATACTTATTGGTGGCTTAAAGCCAGTATTTTACCAGCTGTACTATTGTATATTTCTAAATTACACTAATTTTGTTACATAGCTGCTTGATTACAAATGACTACTAAACATAATTGGCAAAAACAAAAACCTAAAAAAATCCTTTAGGTAGTTGCAAATACCATCAAGAGGTACAGTTCATATTGTTGGATTCCTCACACATTAACTACAGTTTATCATGAGAAATCTCTACTGAAAATTGGAATTAATTCTTTATTACCCTTTCCAAGAAGTACAATATTTTTCCATCATTCACTCCCCTCAGCATATAAAATGGTTGATATTACTTATTCATTCCACAAACTACTTTGAGACCTATGAGTAAGGATTACATATTCAATAAATCATATCCCTGCCTATAAATATACTTTGCAATGATACCTGACAATGCATGGGAGGCTGGATACACACACACAGTAAGTCACATTTAACAGAGCAACTTCATGTACAATGGAAGTGTCTACACTGTCAGATTCCAGGTCAGTTCCTGGGAAGAACCATTTTACCTTCTCTGAACTCCTTTGGATCATGACATATATATGTAAAATTATTTTATTATTCTCAAGAGGATGACTTTTTTACCTAAGAAAATGATTTGATGGTTCATATACATCCAAATAATAACAATAAATATCCACACCACAATGAAAGTCATGTTATATAAATTTAGCAGTATCTCTTCAGTACAGGATATAGTAAGAAAAAGATGTGGAGAAATCCCAAAAAGATTATTTGTTTGCTTTAAATCAAACTTTTAAAGAATATGCCTAGCCACTCTGATCTTACAATTTGGAAAAGTAGAAGTGAAAATACAGATTATAGAAGATCACAAAATGCAGCTATTTATTAAGGCCACATGCACCCCATTAATTACACCTCTTTCAGATGATAATTTATCAAACTCTGAGGAGTTTCTACCTGGAAAAGTCTAAGGCCTTAAAAACAAAGCCCTTCTGATTTTTCAAAGTGACATGGCTAATATCTAACAATGTTCATGCACATAACACAGTATCATGAAAAACAAAAGATGCTTTGTGATATACTCCACTGGTTTAAGAGCTAGATATGAAAATGCTGCACAATCAAGAAAAATGGGAATTGCAGGCTTAACTTGCTGAAATTAAAAGCAGAAAGTAAGAGAGACTTGAAGAAGGTTCTTCAGAAGTTTTCATCCTGAAAGTCTGAATGTCACTGGAATCTTCATCTGAATATCAAAACTACTTCTCTGTCTTGCTAAGTGGCATCTAAAAGAGAGTACACTCATTGTGCTTTGATTTAATTTTACTTTAAGTGCCACTGTCTGCAGTAAATGAACATGTGTAATCACCTGGAACTCCATTCAACAGCAGCATTCTTATGAAGATAGTATTCTGCAATCTTAGTATATAAAAAAAAACCAGCTTTTGGTCTATTTCAGATTCCTGATTCATACATGATAGATTTAAGCAGAATAATTATCTGATGTATTCTTTGCAGTAGGTTATTTTCTCAGAGCCCATGAATATTCACAGAACAGATGTTACTGGAAAAGTTGCTAGAAGCTTAAAGAGAACTTCAGAGTTTTGATTCTGAAAAGCAATTCAGTTTTTTAAAGTAATGCATGGAAAAAAGTAAAATAAATACAATTTAACTAAGGTTTGGGTTTTTCCTGTTCCCTTTTGAGATCAATGCTTTAAATACCTGATGTTTCCAGCAATACTAGAATATGTCCAGTCAGTATAAATATCACAAGACGATTTAGGGTTTTGTTTCTTATCCTCTTCCTAAGACTTAATATTGCAATAAAATCTCCCAGCCAGATCCCTGTGCTCATGTGGAGTATCTATGATTTCACCAAGCTCCACAAGGGCTCGGGGATCTGCTGACTGGATGCTGGTGAGGAATTTTGGTTTTAGACATAAGCGTAGCTGGAACGATTCACGTTACCTTTCAGTCTCTTCAAATACACTGGAACGTCACTCTTAATACTTTTGGAATCCTCCTCTGTTGGTTCCCATATCATTCTAGGAGGATTGTTCTGTGCCAGCCAATCTGCTACTTTGCTCTCTGCAGCCATCATCACTGTTTGAAGCCCAGCCAGGTCCTGCCCACTGGAGGAAGGTTTTTTTGACTTGTGACGCTGCTCCGAAGAGAATTTTGTGACGTGATCTTTGATTGTTACTTTTCCTGGAGTGTTGTCATCAAATTCAATGGTAAAGGAAGCATGCCCAGCACCTGCTGCATGGGAGTTCTGGGTGTCTTTTGTTGGGATTTCATGAATAGTGCTCTCTGCTACCTGTGAAGGCTGCTGGAATTCTTTTGTAGGGATTTCAAAATAACTCGGCTCCCTACAGAAAGGATAAAGTTCTTCACTTGCAGCTGCAGGTTGTTCCTCAGCTTGCTTGCCATCTGTACTGCATCCTAGGAAGAAAAAGAAAAGATAGATTTCACAATACTTGGGAACTTCAGGTTCTTCAAGAAGTTTCTGAGAAGATTGAGTGATGTAGTTCTGGAGAAGGAATTCCAGAATTACCTATAAAAAGCATTAGTGAAAAGACAGCACGGTCTCTGGCTGGAAAGAATGTGAAGTGGCAGAAACCACACTTAGAATTTGGCAGAGAAAATTTGCATTCCAGAATTTTCTAGATGGTGTAAAGGTCAGATGAGCTATTAGCACATGGAAAACAGGTAAAACACATTAGAGAAATAGTTGAGAAGGTAATTATTGCAATTCCAGTCTATTTGGAATAGACTTTCCAGGCTTTCATCCCCTGCAATGGATACCTAGTGTATTTTTGTTTGGTAAAATTCTTTGGAAAAACAATTTACACATTACCAGGAGCTAGACCTTAATTCTGGCTTGAAAAGCTTAACACTGATAAGCATTGCAAAGTGTTTAGGAGTTCCAACACTTTATGTTTCTACAAAAGATAAAGAATTATACTAAATCCTGTCATCTGCTCTTAATTTATTTGCTTTTACAATTTGTAGATCAACAGAAAAAGCAACAATAGCTGAGAAGATGCAGAATGTTACCAAACCATGTTCCAACTGGGTAAAGAAAGGAGAATGTGAAAAAACCAATAGCCAGTAACCAAAATTCCCACTGAATGAAGGTTAAAGCTTCTTGTGGTTGCAGCAAAGCTACCAAACAAACCTTCTGGCTGCATTTCAGGAGCTACTAAAACAGTCAAAATATCTGGTGTAGGGATGTGCTACAAGCAACAGATGCTTGAAATGTTAGCAGCAATGGCAAGCTGCACTCCAGCAAAAAAATTCTGAGTAGTTCCTATGTGATTTATCATGAACCACATCAAGACATTTAAGAAATCATTTTAGGTTTCCAAGTAAATGAATAAGAATGCAGTAATAGATTTTTGGTGTTAAAAAAAGCCACACTATGTCAGCTGAGACAGTTAATATTTGTGTGTGAAACTATTAGGCAGTAAGGTAGCAACAGAAATATTTTTGCTATCAGGAGTTTGAAGGTTAAAGGGTGCAGGATGGCATAATGCAATTATGCTGGTTTTTACAGACACTTGTGAAAATTAATTAAAATAAACCAAAAAAAGGATGGTAATTTGATACAGAAATACAACTAAGGGACAGCATGATAGTTGAAAAAGTTAAATAATGATGTTATGGAGCAATAACAAAAATAGTACACAGAATACTGGTAGATATTTGGATCACTAAATTAGAGTATGTCTAAAAAAGCAGAAAGGTTTTTTCTGTTTAAAGTTTTACAGGCTATTCTGCTCTGTTTGCAAATAATTTCCATTAGTGAGCTTGTGTACTGATAGAAAGACAGTAATATTGAAATAATCTTATTAACATGAGACTGGAAAGACTAATTGTCTATAGTTGGCTTAGCAGAAACAAATCTCCCATTTCAATCACCTCATTAAACCTTGCCCATCTGTTGTGATTGATTCCTTCTTTTCTAGTCAGTGAGTAATCATCTAGGAAATCATTAAAGCATGAGGCAGATTCTTCATAGAGTTAATTGGTTAAAATGATGCTGGGATTTATTGATTTGAGTTACTGAACACAAAGTTTAAGAACTTACATAAACGAGAATTCACCTGTAATGTGCTTACTTTTATGCAGTTTATATTAAGAAACATGTTCCAATAGATGTATTTTATCTTCTTTATAGCATATGTATAAAGAAAATAAGTAATGTTAGTCCATTTTCTCTATTCTTCATTTACCTTATGATTTCACTAAGGCAAATCCTATCAAAAATATCCCCATTAGTGTTCTGTTTAACTAGTGATATATCTTATTTTCAAAAATATTCTTATTTTTAGTATTATTTGCTACAAACATTGGCATATAAGCAATAAAAACACAAATACCAGAGACATTATCATCCCAGTTTTGGCATACACAGCAAGATACAGTCTCACTGATATTAACATTTCCTGTAATCTGGAAATCAAGGAGGATCATGTGGCTAACAAGCCTATCAATGGCATGACTTGAAGGAAAGGACTTCAATCTTTTTCTCTAAAACAGATTTCATATGTACTTTTCATTCACAAAAACAAATTGACAAGTTAAAGTAAAAAAAAAAAATTCTATTATTTTTATTTTAATTTGTTCAAAAAAATGCAAAATTAAAACTGTTGGGCCTTAAATGCATATCTAAACAGCCAAACCAAAGTGAATTTTGTCCTAGCTTCAGTAAGTTTTAATGGGATTCTCTTTATTAGAATAGCAGTCACTTTATTTATATGCCAGATAGACAGAGAAGACTAATTATAGACATTCAGATTGGAGTTTTGGCAATACATACTGTGTGCAGACAAGCTAGCTGAAAAAATATTATGTGTATTATGGGAAAATAAACATTACCAGTTTAATTTTAGACTATGCAAAAACTATGACATGCAATTCCCACTAGAGCACCATTATTGAATTACAGGAGAGAATCACAGATCACCTTATACAGCTAAAAGTTGAATAAAAAAACCCAAATGTTTACTTTCAGGAATTATTCTGATCAAATATACCTATGTAATCTCTAACTTTAAGTATATAAAATGGAGATATGTATTAAATTGATAATACACTGGTTCAGGTATCATCATTTTCTGTATTTACTGATATAAAATGTATTATATACTAGAACACATACATTAAATATGAAATTTATCTCTGGAAATGCATGTTTCTCACACAATAAACTAACAATTTTAATAGGCTTTTATCTATGCAGACTGTCTAGGAAACTTCTAAACATGAATACCTGTTTAGTTCCCTAGTTAAAACTATGTGCACTGTACAAAAGAAAAGAAACCAACACAAAAGTGAGACACCAGACTTACCTGAAGCTCCTGTCTCATGCATTTTTTCTTCATGCTTGCTATCTGGTTTACTTTTTTCATCAGCTTCCTCATCACCCCACCAGGCTGGCTGCCCATACAGAGGTGTCCCACGAGGCATGGCAGAAAGATCTATACGATCAGCCAAAAGCAGAATAAATTCCTTTTTTTGTTGTTGTTTAGTTGTGATAACTAGGTTAAAAAACCACCAAGAGATTGTAATTTGCTTGGATCATTTCTCCTGGAAGCTGAAGTGAATTGGTTGCATGCATGTGCTGAAACACAAAATAAACTTGGAGGCTGGATAAGTGATCTGAGTGCTAAATATAAAAGCTTACTAATGACCCAATCAAACCTCTGCCAAAGTGTTTGTGCAAAGGCAGCTGACACCTCTGATATATCTGTAAACATTATTTTCTGCTTTCAGTTTGTCATCAGCACAGCACTCCATTCCTAAAGCTGTCCACTGCTATTTCTATGAGAAGAGGCTCACTTTTATCCACGTTGACCTTTCCAGGAAATCTGAACTCACTGCATTGAAAACTGATCAAATTTTGCAATGTTGAGAAGGTTCCAAATTGCTGACAGCTAGTGGAGTGTGCTGAAAGTTACCTTGTGGAAAACATTACTGACAACAGCCTTTTTAAACAAGGTTTTGAAAACAATTTGTTGAAAGAAGGTGCTAGTTTACATTTCAGTACAATTAAAAATGATATTTCTTATATAGAACATATACATGGGACTAAACACAATGAAATGTAAGACTAAATTGTAAGAAAACTCACCAATATGAACAAGATTTCTACCTTGGTAATCAACTGCATTACTTTTAATCTGATCCCTTGGAAGAATACTTTGCCCTTCTGAGATGTAGGGCAAAGAATTCAAATTTCAACATTTTTATTTAATGTTTTATTCACTGTCATTCCAAAGATGATCTGTATTTTCACAGCCATGCCAAAAGTTTTAATATTATTTGAACATATTAAGTACTTCTCCTTTTTAAAGAACAACATATTTTAGTTAATTCTGAATTGCTGATTAAATTTCCTTAAAGAATTTTCTTAACATGTGGATACTACAGTAAAAAAAAAACAGAAATTAAATTCTGAAAGTTACTAATCACATTTACAGTTTATATATAAATTTCATATATGCAGAGTTCTTTCCACAGAATTTCACAAGCATCACAAAAACAAATAAATCAGTTTGTGTGCTTCTGCAGCAAAAATGAAACTCACCCATTGATTTCTCTTCAGATTTCAGTGCTTCTGTAGTTTTGTGGTGTGCTTCAGCTGTGGAGTCTGTTACCTTGGACTCTGAGCTTTTAGAGCTGTTTTGCTTTGATCCTTCTGCCTCTGAAGACTTTTGGGATAACTGGAGTTGGCTTGTGAATTTTTCATGCTACATTATATTAAAGGGAGAAAAAAAGCCACACTCAGAGTGGAAACAACCCCTATGCTACCAATAAGGACACTGTGACAGAAGAACATCTAGGAACTGCATGTTTTTACCTTAAGTGCTTCTTCAGGGACTCTCATCTCTCCCCTGACAACAGTAAAAAGATTAGTATGTAGGAAATGCTAAGGAAAATACTGCAAAGAGGGCTCAATTCATGAGAGGATGAGTTGTTTCTCAAATAGCATGAGAATTCTTAATTTAATACAACCATATTTTAAGAAAGAAAAGTATATCCTGACACTGTGGGTTTTTATTACAAGGATATCATATCCAAATCTCAATTTATCTTCTAACTTCAGAGTGATGTATGTTTGTTCTGGAATCCTCACATCATTCACAAATGTCTACAGAAATAAGAAAGATAGAAAGAGAGACTGTTAAATTCCACAATAATAAAACATATCACTTCAATCATTTTATAAGAAAGTTTTCAGCACCACAGATTTTCTATTTCAGATTTCTGAAACAGAAATTTCAGAAAGAAACTGGGGAATTAAACTAAGCTCAAATTTCTCTTGCCTCACAAAATATTTCAGAAGAAAGGTTAATCACCAGCCACTAACAAGGCTGCTGACATCAATGGCCTTGAAAAGTTTCCTACAATTTTAATGTTATTAGCAATATTTACCAAATTATTGATTATTGTCCTAAAATAGCACCAACACTCATTTTTTTTGGTATAGTTTCTTTTTCAGTCCTAATTACCTCACAGAATTTCATGGCCCTAAAACATGACACCATTCTACAAAGAATTGGGACTAACTGGGGACACCCAAAATGTTTGCCTTTGATTAATGAAGCAAAATAAGAATGAGTAGAAGCTGATGAAGCACTAGAAGAAGAACATGGCTGTTGAGGGGTGGTGTTCTCAGTGAAAATAGTAGCTAGACCAAAAGTATTTTGCCTAGTTAGCAGTTTACTGCATGGTGCAGTGCCAGCACATATATTGTTCTGCCACAAAACTAAGTGTGGTGTTATTCAATTATTTGTTTCACCTTTTGACCTGAAAGCAGGTAGGTAGAGGTATGTAAGAAAAGCACAGTGGGAAGAGATAGAAGGGAAGCAATTCAAATAAAAAGAGCAAGGACTGAACTCCTGAGACAGTATTTTCTGTCCCAGAAATGTGGCAAGAAATAATTCCTTTGATATCTCCAGGTAAACAGCTAGAGAGCAACTGACACCTCAGCTTGAGAATGAGATCAAACTAGGCAAAAAACTGAAAGCTCTTTACCAGGGCAAAGAAAGGAGTCAAATAAAAGCCTTTTAACATATATTTTTATTACATTTGTTTTGTGACAAAGCAACAAAACTCTGCATATGTGCTTACTGACTACAGGAGTAACAGAATTAAGCAATAAAACTGCATGGCCTAGAAAAAGATTACTATATGCTGAATACATTTTTGATCACTGCCTGGGAACAGTGCACTCACTTTCAAATTACAGAGGCATATTAAATATTTAGGGAGAGAAGCTCTTGTAAGTCTACAACTGTTCAAAGGCTATATCCCTGCAGGTTACATTTGCTTCATATGAATTTGAGACTCTTGACTCTTTGGAAAGCTGAATTAGTTACCCTAAAATTAAAAAAAAAAAAAAGCTAATAAAGACAGGCTAACAGAGCTTTTATTTTGAAATGCACTTTGAGATCAAATACCAAAACCTAAAACAATGCTAACAGGCAGTAACTTGAAATTTCTTTATATTTTATATTTTAAATCTGTGATTAAATATTTTTTAATCACAGATTAACTCATTATTTTATTCTGTATGCAGCCAAACATGTAAAATTATCTATAAAAACCTTAACTAGTGTGTATAAACTGCTTATTAAAAAGTATCCTAAGGGCTACAAAAATTACTGGTTTTAATAATCTATAATACTCAAAACACTTATAAAAGCTGAAGCTTACCTAGAACATTGTATATGCAATTCCTAGAAAAAAAAAAAGCCTTAAAACTTAAAATGTCATATAAAACTATTTTGCACTTAATTTTGTATGTTTTAGATGTTAAGTTTGCAATAACTTGACACACTTTATTCATAGGCATTTTGCAAAAAGGACACTGATAAACTAAATGTAAATGTAGAATTAATCAGGTTTTACATGCAAAATGTTTAATGCATACTTTTTTCCCATATGAAATTCAGTTTAATACTCTTCTGTATGAAGAAAAAAAAAGGAGAAGGAATAGCATATGAAATAAAAATCCATTTTTATTACATCCCAAGGGAGCTATCCATTTCTGATGGTAACTTACCCCATTCAAGCTGCCCAAGTCCTTGACCAAGTGTTCATCTGTAGCTGGATCATAGTTTAGCACAGCATGCTGCTTGTCCACGCTTCGGGACTAAAACAGAGGTCAAAAATTATATCAAGTAAGGCATTTAAAAGCATGAAAGGGTATTTAAGTAGTGTGACTGTGGTTTTTTTCTATTTTTTTTTCTATTCTATATTTTTTTCCTATAGATTTCTCTAGACATTTTCTCTAAATATGTAAAAAAGTTAGTGTGGCATAAAAAAATCTCTCAATCTCTAACCATACCCCAACTGTGGCCTCAGATGCACTCAGCAGAATCCTAAAATTCTTTCAGAATAACTGTTTTCTTCATGTTGCCCCAGATGTGATTAAGTCATATCCAGCTGCATCTTGCCCAAGTTTTTCTTCTGTTTCACTTCACCAGAGTACCAGTGATGTTTAACTCCATCAACTTCACCTTTATTTCTCTCTCTCTTCAACTAAATGCATCTTTCAAAACATCAATAAGATTCTGTGGCATTCCTGTTCTCTTAAACATGTATTTTCCTGTCACACACCAGCAGATCTTCCATTATATTGACTAGGATACTTACCAGAGTATACAAACATTCAAAGTGTTCCTCTTTGATCTCAATTTCCTAAATGAGTTAGCTGTAGGCTCTTCACTAATGTCTGAGTGGTTCCTGAATCCCCATTTACATAAGTTCTGCCTCTCTTTATCAGTCCTTCCTTAGAAAGCCTTCCCAAATGAAAACAAGCTATCTCAATAAAATCAAATTCACTGATGTGGGTGTTCTGCTGAGCCTGTGATGTCAAGCAGAGTGGCACTTTGCCACACTTGAGTGATACAGCACTAAAAATTCCCCTAGCTTTACCTAGGTTATGGGGAAAACCTCTGAACCTCTTTCAGTTATGTTATTCAAATATGTATTGCATTGGTAATCGACCATTTTATTATCTTTATGTGCTGCATCTTATTAAAAATAAATTAAAATGGAAAGGGCACAAAAAGATCCTTAAACCTTCCAGATATTTTGTCATTGCAAGAGTGATTGCTCAAGTCTGTGGCTTATAGAGAAACACCTGAACATGAAGAACATGAAGGTTCTCCTCAATTATTTGCATATGATTGCACACATTTTTATTGATTGCAGGTGATTTTTGTTGCTGTAAGACTATGGAAATCCATCAAATGCCATTTTTCCTTCTGAATTGTAGTTGCAGCCTTCCATTCAAATTTAAGTACTATCAAAATTGCTTTTTATCAGACTGTGGTGCCCTGGCTGGCAGCTAAGCACCACACAACCACTCACTCCCCCCTGACCTAGAGAAATGGAGCATGGAACAGGAAGAGCAAAAGCAAGAAAGCTCATGGGTCAAGTTAAAAGTAGTTTCAGAGGTGAAAAAAGAGGAAGAAGAAAGAAGAAATAAAGCAAATTAAGTGCTGCAAAGGCAGTCACCCATCACCTCCCACGAGCAGGCCAATGCCCAGCCAGTCTTTAGCAGTGGTTACCTTCACCAAAGCCACCTTCCTCAGCTTTCACTGCTGTGCATGACATGATATGGCATGGAACACTCCTTTGGTCAGTTGGGTCAGCTGTCCTGACAGTGCTCCCTCTCACACAGCATCACAGAGTGTTAGGGGTTGGAAGAGACCTCTGAAGATCACAGAGTCCAAGTACCCTGCCAGAGCAGGACAAAGCTAGAGCAGATCATGCAGAAATGCATCCAGACAGGTCTTGTGCACCACCACAATTCCATGTGTGTAGGAGGAGCAGAGTAAGAGAGAATGGCTTGAAAGTGCACACACTGTTCAGCAGGAGCTAACACACTGGTGTGTTATTAACACAGCAGCAGAGGGGCTGCTATTTAAAAAATTAACTCCAAAAAGCCATACATAGTAGAAAGTCTGATATATGACTGCAGTAATAACAGAATAACTGTGCTAAAAGCTGTATAAAGAGGAAAACTCCATCTTCAGTTAAAATAAATCTGTAACTGGCATTATTTTAGACAAAGACTCTTCAATCCAGACTACTAAAAGAATGCTCAAAATACAGAAAATAAGAGTATCCTTCTTTAGAAATCATTTTGATGTTATGAATAATGTACTTCTCTTTACCTTGGGGATTACTTCCCCATCAAGATTCAAAAAGTTTTCAAACCATAATGGTTGAAGGAAGGGGGAAATGTGGTACTTATCCACAAGCCCAGTGCTATGTGGAGCAACCAACTAAATACAAAGACTACTCACTATGAGCATATTTACAGAAGTAACACATTTAAAGCAACTGTATTTCCAGACTTGAACAAAACCTTGTAGTTTAAAGAACCAAGGCCTAATTCTGTCAGGCATGCCACTGAGTTGAAATGCTTTTTCATAAGGCTTTTATAATGTTTTCTGTCAAGAAATAATGAATAAAAGCATTAAATTCTGGTGGGTTTTTTTTTTTAATCATGCATTGTCCACATGCTTTGCAGTAAGAGAACAACCAAGTTGTGAAGAGTGGAAAGGAAAGACCTAGACAAAGAGCTATACATACAGAACAAGAGCACATTATTAATTCTCTTGGTGGGTTCCTCCCCCTGAGGCAGTATGTGGTGTTACAACCATGCTGGCATGGAGACCTAACACTACAGCAGGATGAAGAGAAGAAGTCTTGAAAATCACCAACTTTAGTTCTTTTGAGTACCTCTGGAGTCAACGCACAAGTATCATTTGTAAATGACTTGAGTGCATTCCCAATATTAATCAGTTTGTTGTATTGGTGTTGGGTTTTTTGTTAATATGTCCCACACAAAACACCAAGACAACATACTGTCTATTTTTAATAAGAAATTAAGAGTATTTTCAACTACTTTCCAACAGGAAAAAATAATACTATCACAAATAAAATCTCTGGATGGTAAGGAAGGTAGGGAATATTAGTTTGTGATATTCAGCCTTCTTTAAAAGCTCTACAGTAAACAAAAACAAGAATTCAAGAAGAAATTCCCAAAATATTACCATTTACCACTCAAAAATCAAACAAGCAAAAAAAAGAAACCTAGAAAGAAGCAGCTCAGAGGGCTACAGCTTTGCTGGGGTAAAGTGCATGCAATGTGGCTACATAACAATACAGTCTAATATTTAATATAATATTTAACTCCCTAATATCTAAGGGAGTGATCCTCAAAGTTGAGGAAGCTGCTGAAGTATCAAACTATTTTGACTACTAAGACTTTTAGTTTTACAGTTCCACTGAAACCATTACTGAGACTGAGTCACTCAACTTCCTTAGAGAACTGCTCTTCTCTACTAATTTAATTTGCCTTTGTCCAAAAGAATGAGAACATAGGGACAGAGCTACATCAAATCATGTGATTAAATTAGATTACAAGGTGCAGAAAAAAAAAGGAATATCTCTTCAAAAGCATGCAGTGCACTTGGCATCACAATTCATGGGGCAACCAGTCTACTTTAGTGATCATATTGCACAATTATTTCAACTTCTCTTCTTGGATTCTGTATGTGATTTGTATAAAGCAATCCTCTGCACTTTGGCAGGCAGTTGGAGCACAAGAGGTTGAGGGGAAACACAAGGAAGAACTTTTTCTCAGTGAGGGTGGCAGAGCCTGGAAGGAGCTGCCCAGGGAGGTTGTGGAGTCTCCTGCTCTGGAGACATTCCAGACCCACCTGGATCTGTTCCTGGGTGACTTGGTCTAGGTGATCCTGCTCAGGCAGGGGGGTTGGACTAGATGATCTTCTAGCTCCCTTCCAACCCCTAACACTCTGTGAATATCTGTGAATTGTAAGATTTAAGGCAATAAACGACTTCTTTTTCCATTAACACAAAAGATAATCAAAACAATTGCTGCCCCAACAGCTGAGGAATTTCACTTTCAAACGGAATACAAACTGGTGCCTTCATTTCACTATTTGAGCAGTTGCACATGAAAGGCTGATGCAGTTACCTGTAACATCAGCTCACAGTCATCTCTGCCCACAAAAATCATCTCTCGTGGCAGCCTGTGGCGGGTGCCTCCACTGCTCACCAAAAACCACGACGTTAAGCTCATTTTCTGCTCAGCTGCTAAATAATCCTTGGCAAAGCTACGTCATCCTGCAGTGACAAAGACAAAAAAAAAAGAGAGAATTTCGTTTATTTTTAGCTGCAGCCAATGCTGAGCAGAACACAGAGAGGCTCTGAGGAGCACTCTCAATAGCATGGAGTGGCTCCAGCAGTCACAGGAAGCAAGCAGCTCCAGATTGACACACTCTGGGGCTTTGCTTCATGCAACTCAGCACATTTCACTGCAAAACCAGCAGCTAGTGAAGGCTGAGGTCCTGTGGCAAGTTGTCAGAAAGCTTTTAACATTTGACCACTTATTATTGAGATAACTGCTGCATTAATGCTCCCCTAGCACAACCCATAAACAACGTGGTGCTCACCAAATATATCAAGGAAGTTGCATGGGGTGTAAACGAAGTAGAGAAAAATTAACAATTTAGATTAGGAATAAAACTGAAAGCTGTGCTCCTACAAAACTTTAATTTTCCAATAAACAACATGACATACTACATATTTACACAGAAAAAAACCACCATGGCTATTTAAAATGTCATAAAATACAGAAGTAAGCAAAAGTTTTATATACAGTTTATATATATATATTTATTTATATTTTATATAAAATAACATAACATGGCCTATTTTAAATTGGACAAAAATGTGAGAAAACAAAACCAAACCAAACAGAAGTGTGTAAAAGCACTCTCCAGACAAATTCAATGTTTGCCACTTGGAAAAGCCTTTAAGAAGTATTCCAGATCTCTCAAGAAAAAGCAAGCCAAAGCAACCTTTTCATCCGTTACCACTCTGCATTCACTAAATGAGAAGCTAAAAGAAATGAAAAGCAACCAGTCTGCATTCCTCTCAGTACCAAAGAGCTGTCATTTCTCATTTATATGTCATTTAGTGAAATTATGCAATGGTAGCAAATTGACTGTGAGTAGACATAAGCATGTAGTGGACTTGAGCAGAGCAAAATGCAGCAAGGTGCTCAAAACCAAGATCTAAGATTAAGATATAACCAACATATGAGCAAACTAGAGAACAGGCATTGACAAAAGGTTGTGAAAACCCAACACTGGCAGGTGCTCACAGGAGCCATTGGAGCTGCCAACACAGCTCACAAAAAATAATGCAGTTCTGAAGGAAGAAATTTAAGATTTAATGTGCTGAAGATTTACTTGCTGAAATCAAATGGAGAAGATATCTAGTTACTGAAGAGGTGTTTCAATCAGGAGACCAGTTTATTCAGCACCTTTGAAGGAAATTAATATTTGTATTTTTAAATTTAACCTAGTTTGAGTAGGAGATAAAACTAGGTCAAATGACATCTTTCCGTTCCTGTAAGAAAGGAAAAGGAAGAAACAGAAAAGGCC
Source organism: Ceyx melanurus (assembly GCA_024611195.1). Classification (NCBI taxonomy): domain Eukaryota; kingdom Metazoa; phylum Chordata; class Aves; order Coraciiformes; family Alcedinidae; genus Ceyx; species Ceyx melanurus. The sequence continues at coordinate 5,958 of JANHGL010003710.1, read as the reverse complement.
AGATTTTCAGAAGTAAATTAAATGGATGTTTCAGAGCAAGCATGCTGTTCAATATCAAAGGTCCTCACTCTGTTTATATTTTACTACCTTTTAAATCTTCCATCTGCTTATCATAAACACATTTACAACATTTGGCCTTCCTGCTTTAATTGAAAATTCCTGTGAAAACCTCCAAGGGGATAGAAACTATTAGAAAAAGTACTTAGTCATATACTGTGATTTAGTTCACACAGGTAGACAGTCAATAATGCATAAATACTGATTTTATTTATGGAATATTAGAAATATTTAGGTTGAAAAGACCACTCCAGCCATTAACTCACACAAGCAGCCCGTTCCAATGCTTGTAAACTCTTTTGGGGAATAAATTTTAATTATAAAACAACATATCATGCAATATCCAACCTAAACCTGCCCTGGCACAACTCAAAGCCATTTCCTTTTCTATTTCTTGTTACTTGGGAGAAGAGACTTGACTCCCACTTCACAACCTGTCAGGTAGTTATAGAGAGAGAAAAAGTCTCCCCCCTCAGCCTCCTTTTCTTGGGCTAAACAACCTCAGCTCCCTCATAAAACTTCTCCAGACCCCTTCTTTGGACATGTAGCAGCACCTCAATATCCTGCTAGTGAGACAGACAAGTAGGTCAACAACTAAAGCTAGAAAAAACAACAACAAAAAAACAATGTCACACAAATGATAAAGCAAACAAGAAAAAGATTAAATTAAGCTGTCTGAAATAATTTTTTTAATGTAGCAGAGCAATTGTTGCCACAGCTTGGCAGTGCATTTGCAGTTAAAAGCCCATCACCATTCCCATTGAATTTCATGTTCATTTCCAGCAGCCCTGTCTCAGCTGCAATGAACTGTCAACCTAAATACATATTTTAAGTATTCTTTATAATAAACCAATGTCTTTGATCAAACCTATGCTGAAATTCTGCACAGCAAATCTCTCTGAAAGCAGGATAGAGTAGCAACAGTTACTTAATATCAGAAAAGTTGCATTAAAAATTAGGGGTTTTTTAAACCCTTATTAGTTACATAGATAGTAGATAGACAATTACATTAACAACTTCATTAAAATTAACAATATTTTTAATACCCTGCTGTGTTGCATGTTCTGGCATAGAAGGATAAAAGATTGTTCACTGTCTAGAAGATGCCAAATGAAATTATTATAT
>JANHGL010003709.1:0-13383 GCA_024611195.1 Ceyx melanurus | reverse complement strand
CCCCCCCCCCCCCCTATGACATGCAGTAATTTAGGGAAAAAGCTCAAGATTGTATAAACATTTATTTTGATTAACAATACAGAAACAGTCAGTTGAAATCCATAGGTGCTTCATCTTTAAATATTTTCTGCTGGAAATATCAAACATCTGCCTGGAGTGAATAACTTAACAGCTGATAGCAATGTATCTGTTCCTATTTTAGACTTCCAAAGCCAGAGGCACTTGAACACCCATGCAGGATCCTAGGTGCTCATGGAGACTTGGAAGCTGGAAAGCCCTAGGCCATATAAGATCAATTGCTCCTGGCACTTAAAAGGCTAGTAAAAACAGGTTATAATGTTTACATGACTTTTTATGGGTTAGAGTTTATTATAGCTCCATTCTATGGCCTACAGCAGAGGAGCATTTTACAAGGCTTTTACTGTGCTTGACAGATATGTTTCAGTGAGTTTGCCAAGGCAGGCTGTTTCAGCTGAGCCCCTAACATTTACAGATTTCCAAGATTCCCTTTGCAGTGAAAGATACTTGGGAATTGGACAACACAAAACCAAATTGGAGTGGATACAATTCCTATCAATAAACAAACCTTGTGACTGCTAACCATAAGTGTTTATACATGTGAAAAGACATTACATGCTGCACTCAAAATGTTGTATTGAAGAGCATTGTGAAGGCTGCAAAGTTGAGCTATCAAAAATTACGAAATTCTAGAATTATCTTACTTATTTCCTTCCCTTAAAGAAAAAAAAATAAATAAAAATTGCACCATGACTGCCACAGGATTATTTCTCTCACTTCCATGAGTATTCTGCATCAGTTTGCTCTCTTTTCAGTTCAGTTTTGACCCATATCTCATCTGTTGTAAGGATATTTTAAAAACTTATTTGCCTTTTTTTTTTATTTTTTTTTTATTTTTATTTTTTTTAATGTTTACTTATATATGTGATAGATACAGAACAGTGCACTGGGCCAGTAGGTCAAGGGCTGGTGACTCTTAGAAGCAAAATTCATAGTGATAAGCCTGGCATGTAAGTCAAAGGCAAAATTTCCATGTTGTTTTGCATAGTTTATGTGTTAACTTTTTTCTTCCTAGATTGCATGTCTGTCCAAACAGCAATTATTTACTTGATCCTGATAATGGAACTTCCTAAAGTGATAAATCTTCTTGTACCAGTGAAACTGGAGATCAAAGAAAAATTTCTTATATATGTGCAGTTCATACTTCACTCTGTGCCTATATACTGCTCAATGTGACTTGGCCAGGTGGAACAACATGGCCAACCAAAAACCAGAGTATGATTTTTTCCTCTGTGATAATTCAGTAGCAGATAAGAAACCTTAACAGTTATAATCTACTGAAAACAAATGTAATTTGTATCAATTCTGATATATTTATATACAAAATTTCACTTTGGCACCCATTTTTAGCAACGTTCAAATCAAAATGAGTACTGTCATCTGAAAATATTTGTGAAAAAAAAATCAACAAATATAGACTATTTAAACACCAAAGTTTTAACATAAAATATATTGCTTCCCTACCATCAGGGTTGACATTTCATTCTTTGTGGAATTTCAAGTGTTATTATGAAAGTTTTGATAACACACATTATTTGTAGCCAGAAAGCTGACTTTCATTAAAAACAAACTGCCACACCACACTGTACAGTAGCATTTTATTGAGTTTGAAGTATCTGGCTTGTTAACTCTATTTAAGCAGCTGCTATCTCACTTCAGTCTGATCACAGGACTGCTTGAAATGAAAATAAAACCTGCTTTGTTTACAGACCTCTTTTAACTACTACGGATCAAGAATTGTTTGTTCTTTCTGACAGCTTTTACAGGCTTTTGTTATGTTTCATTCTCACTGTGATAGATGCTGGTAATTTTCTACTTGCTTTATGTAAGTCTTTTGCTACCAGCCACACTATAGGGAGTTTATCAGAAAAGGCTGATCTTGCCTAATCCACTACCACATAACATGTGCCCTTTGGAGCAGGTATGCTTTCATATCACATTGTTCAATACATTTTTTTCTTTTTTTTTTTTAACTTCAAAGAAAAATAGACATTCTTTGCACATGTTTGAGCAATTACATTTTCTGTTATTGGTGATGTCAGGAATAGTGGTGATTTTAACTGGCTATAAGTTCTTCCCTGCCTACTGTGACATTTTCTCAGATGTGATGTCATCTGCTAACATTTTGTGGTTGAATAAAGAAAATATGAGCCATAATCCTGATATGATGAAGATTAATTAGGTTTCAGTTCTTAATTTTAAGATTTTGTTTTGTAGTCTCAAATGGCATTTCACACCAAGTTTATATAGAAATAACTAAAAATGAGAATATATCAGTAAATTGAACATTTGAATAAGGATTCAGTACAAGCAAATGTCATAAATAAATTACATGTGTTATTTTTTTTGGTAAAGATATTGTTTCTTTCTGCTTTATAAAAATGACAGAAAAAAGCTAATAGAGATTACGAGGCAAAATTTCATAACTATTTATTCAAAGAGTGACTTTTTTAAGGAACAATGGTTCCTTAAAGGTGTTGGAAAAACTGTCTATTCTCCATGTTTCAAGATCAATGCTTAGTAAGTGTTTGAAGATGAATAAAATAAAGACTCAATGAAACTGTCCATTACTACTAATTTGTAATGAGATTATAATCTATGGTTTCTCAAAATCTAGAGACATAAATATGCACTGAACATACAGAATTTAGTGCATTGGAGGATCTAGAAAAATATTATTTTGCTGTGTCATGTATATTTCTGGAGAAATTTAGCACAACTTTATGTAATCACGTGATCTGAATGTTGCTATATTATGCTGAATTATGAAATAACTCAAAATGTCTCCTGTCCTCATGTTGATTATGCAGCTATTTCTCCCTATTCACTTGCATCTAGTTTCAGTCTAGGATGAGCAATCTTCCTGCATTTGAAAATAAACTGATCCAAATTCAGCCCTAGAATTTTAAGTTCAGGAGTTGCCTGTTGCAACTCATTCATTATTCAACAACTGGACAGTTTAGTACTTTAAGCACCAGTTTATTTAATACTTAGTTCTGCTAATGTGAGTTAGACTACAGATCATACTCAGCAGTCAAGAAATATCCTTTGGCCTATGTCATTAGGTAGATGAATAGGTGTTACAAATTCAAGGGGTTTTGTGTTCCTTGGCATTCTAAGAGGTTACCTCTCTGCCTGAGACTCAGTAGCTTATTAGAAAACCCAGGACCTCATATTCCTGTGTTCTCTTGGGACAATATAGATGGAAGCCTTTCTCTTTTTTCTTGCAGTGCTTCACTTTCCATGACAGGCCTCCTGCCTGATTCTATGTAGTGAAGATAAAATAATATTCCTGTGAGACTTAAAGAAGATTTTCCTAGGTGAAATGACATAGCTTGTGTAACTGTGTAGATGAATGTTACCTTTTATTACTTGTTTCTCCATACTCTCCCTTAATAGTAGTACACCTGTTTAGTTCAGTTCTGTTTCCTATGTGGTGTTTTCTAACCTATGTAATAATCTAATTGATGTTTCAGGAGTAGAGTTAAAGAAAAACAAAACAAAACAAAACAACCTAAAAGAGTTTTGGGCTCTTATTTAGGACAAAAGACAAATTATTTTATAGTTCAGTGTGACCTTCCTCTCATGTCCATGCAATTCGGAGTCCTCCTTGATTTTAGAACAGAAGACAGTAGGATTCTTTCTTCAGAGAAAGACTGAGCTATAATAATCCTATAGGACATAAGGATTGATTCTAGGATTAACAACATATGGTTTTTTTCTGAAAAAAAATAATTATCTAAAATGTAATCTAAAACTTAATCTAAGTACTTAAATACTAAAGTTTTTCCTGAAAAACTTAAGGTGCCAACAGAAGGAATTCCATTGACATGAATGTACTTCTAGATGTCTGAAAATTTAAATAACAAACCTACTGAGTCTAGTGAACTATATCCTATGGAGAGTTGTAATGTGCCACCTGACAGACTAGGTGTTGTTGACTTTAATTAAGGGATAATATTAATGGGTAAATATTTTATGTGCAGCAATAAATGGCTTTTGCAAGTAATTAAATGTTACAGTGAAGGTAGGCATATGACAACAACAAAACTATTTAGAGCAAATAGCATAAGGTGTGTTTAAAAGAGAATAACCATTCAAGAGAGAGAAATAGGTGGATGCGGAGCAACAAGCTCCATAAATAGCAAAATATCAGTCTATGGTAAAAAAAAAAGAGATGTCTTTACCATTATAGTGTTACAGCTACCTAAGCAAAATTCACCACCTCATATATATGTGTGTGTATACACACACACACACACACACACACATATATGTGCTTTAGTCACTCTCTAGAGTGTGAAGCAGTTTATGAAAGAAAACCTTCATGTCTGAAAACTGTAATAAAAATCCAAAGTGTATTTCTTACATTTTGAATTTTAAATGTATTCAAGTCCAAACACTAATAGTGAGTTCTTCATGTAGGGTTACCCTACCATTCTTCACACTTGTGACTACATCTTATGCTTCCAGGACCATCATTTATATACTTTTATTGCCAGTGTCATTAAGGAAAATAATGCACCGTATTAAGGAAAACATATCAGACTTTTCTCCTAGGGAGAAGGCACATGTTATTGCTATTAACTCTGCCTGATCTGGAAGAGAGGGAGGACTCCAAGGCAACTATGTTTTCTAGCCATGAAGAGAAAGAATAACAAGCTACTAATGAGATCTTATTAAGGGACAGGATGCCCGGCAACAAAATCTGTTTTTCAAAGAAGAAAGTTTAACAATGTGTGCTCAATAATTTTTTTTTTCAGAGTTTCTACAATAAAGAAAAAAAATAATTTAAACATATGTTTAGTTTTCTGTTTTTATTTCGCAACACTAAGAAGGTAAAGTATTGAATTAGCAACAGCATCACTGAAAAGCTGTTAGTTTTGTGGAAATAAGCTAATAATGAAGTATCCTTTTAAATTTGTTTATAGGATTATCTATGTTCATTATATTTTGCTGTCTAAGATACATAGTTCTTGGAAGAGTAGCTTTACAGATATATAGATTAAAAGTATGGTTGAAACAATTATGATGTGCAAATGGAGATTTAAACTTCTAAAAGTTACGTGAGGAAGGTTTAATGGATATTTTCTCAATGGCAGTACTTGCTGGGAAAGTCACAGAATTTCTGGGCTGTTCTGTAAATTCAGAAAACAGCTTGACTATGAGGAAAAGATAGATGCTGAGAACAGATACTTGAGAAAAAACTGAAGAGCATGCTATAGTCAATACAGATAAAGAGGAGATCTGGAAAGAAGCTAAGTATGTGAGAATTTTTTTCTAAGATAGAATGTGAGAATTAAGTAAGCAGTTTTTTCTGATAGTCAATTTGCAGGCAAAATAAATTCTGTACCTCGCATTCTGTAAAGGAAGTGTGTTGGTGCAATGTAATGACATAGGTAACAAGAAAAGAACAATCTAAGAAACTGTCTGTGTGTGGGGAAGATAATAAATGGTACTGGAAAGGCTAGAGAGAACCATCCACAGATAGTTCTTTGGATCAATATTACTTAACATTTTCATTTCATTAATGACCTTGGAACAAGTAATAAAAATGTGCTGATGACATATGATTGCTAAGGTATTGCCTGCATGCCAGAATATCAATGTACGTAATGCATGGGATGGTGTTAAGAGAATTAAAATTATAATTGGAATGAAATGTAATAATACAAAGTAGATCATGAACTTAAGGATTAATTACAATAATTATTGTGCATAAACTAGGCTAAGTTGAAAAACTGTTAAGAGCATGACCTTCATTTATAAGTTCATCACAGACTAGTGAGAAATAATTGTGATTCTATATAAAGCAGACCAAGAAGCGTATTAAGAGATATATTTGTGTAGCAGATAAGAAAATGTTAATATTGCTCTGTAAAGCTGTTGGTTTCTGCTCCATACAGGAGAATTGAAAAGGAAACAAACACATTATATCCTACAAGGTTAAGGAAAATGAAGATTGTGCAAGAGAAGGTCAAAAGAAGGATTATCTTGATACATGTAGGCAATGTCTTCAGTGCCTATGAGAATAATAATATTTTCATATATCAGTGCAGATAGAAATTCTAGAAAGAAAGGAAAAAAAAAGTTTCCTAGTTAACATAGGAATATGAGTTAAATGTTAATTTAGGATTGATGTTAGAGGAAGTTTTGGCTATTAGGGAGTTCATGGAACAGTAACCTAGTGGGACATCTGGAGACAAGAAAATAAGATTAAACAGTTGTAGAAGAGGATTAGATGGAAAAGATGTTTTTCATATCAGAGGACAGAGCATAATGAGTCATGAAGAGTCTTTGGCCCCCTGTGTATTTCTACCTTTTTTAAAAGGGAAATCCACACAATCATGGCAGAAATTAATTTTGTACCTTTTAAAATGAATCAGATCCATTATGCAATCTCACACTTAAGCGATGCTTATATTCGGCATCAATAAATTTTTTTGCACAAATTATGTGAAATATAAAAAGAGGTAAGAAAGAGCATAGGACTAACACAGTATTTCACAGATGTTGCAACTTGCAGGTAATTATTTCCCAGGCTCCTCCCTAGATTTGCAGTTTGACTTGTATTCTTACCCCTACTGCTAAACCACAGGTTCCAGTGCAACAGAGGAAAATTTTTCTTATGGCATATCTTCTAAAATTATTTTTGTTTTGGTTTTGTGGTTTAGTTTTGGTTGTTGTGTTGTTTTTTGTTGATGTTGGTTGGTTTGTTTTTATGGTTTTGTTTGGATTTTTTTGTTTGCTTGTTTAGATTTGATTTGTTTTTAGACCATATAGTGTATATGACTGTTCTGGAGCTAGTTTCAACATCAAATCACTTCACCCCACGAGAAATTTAGTTATTGTAAGTGAAGGGCTACTGCATTGTAAACTCAGTACTAAAATAAAGTAAGTGTTGGCTTAAGCACTAAAACTGTGGGCAGATTTTCTAGAATTTTTTTCACTTTTAAAAACACAACCCACACACTTAGTGTTGCCCAGAGAAAAATAGTTGCTTATCTATCAGATTGTTTGAGTCAGGTAAGAAAATGTATGAGTCAGAATCATGACTATACACACCCTGTTTTCTGAACAGCTGAACAATGAACTACAACTTTCACATTCTGTGGTGCTTTTAAATCACATAGCTTCATGAGCCACAATATATTATAGAGCTACTTCAAAAATATCTGTAAGTATTATACTGGAAAAAAAGGATGACATACTGATATCATTTTATCCAGAAATCAAAGAAGAATTCTTTAATAAGGAATATAAAATCCCTGTTTTTGGATCCTGTCCTCATTGTGCTACTCAAACAAAACTTTATCTAAAGTTATTCACTTGGATCAGTCTCCATATTTACAAGTGCTATAGACTACTCTGTAAATGTAATAGCTTTGATTTTGGTTAGTGATTTAAAAAAAAAAAAAAAAAGCTGTTCTTTTTTTCTTCTTCTACTTTTTTTTTTTTTGTCATATGACATATTCCTCACCAGTAGAATGATAAAGTATATGAGAAACAGCTGTGTAATAAAGGCAAAAATATATTTCAATTTCAATGAAAAATGACATGTGCCAGCTCTGAACATAGCTAGAACAATTTATGGATACAAATAAAATGCATTCTCCCACCCCTAGGGTTTTCTTTTTTTTTCCGCGTCCTTGATGTAACCTCATGCAAAGCTCCATGTACAGCTGAATCAATGATTGTTAAGATTCTTTTGTTAGCCAAAATACACTTGTTATTGCTTTAACATTTGTATTTTTTAGAACTCCTGAGGTTTTTTCACAGTGCTCATAGAAGAAAGATGTCAACAATAGTCAATAGTTTCCCATTTTTAGATTGCTGTCTCTAAATATTTTTAAAAAATGACATTATAATTAATGCAATATACAAAAAAAAAAAAAAAATACACCTTATTTAACAAAAATTAAATTGAATAAACTGACCTAGACAGCTGGAGAGTTCAGCAGAGAGAAATTTAATTAAATATAACAAGGGCAAGTGTAGAGTCTGGCATCTGAGGAAGAACAACCCAAGGTACCACTATAAGTTGTGGACTGACCTGTTGGAGAGCAGTGTAGGGGAAAGGAACCTGGGGGTCCTGATGGAGAGCAGGATGCCCATGAGCCAGCAATGTGCTCTTATGTCCAAGAAGGCCAATGGCATCCTGAGTTGTATTAGAAGGGATGTCCTTAGTAGGTCAAGAGAGGTTCTCCTCCCCCTTTACTCTGCCCTGGTGAGGCTGTATCTGGAATATTGTGTCGAGTTCTGGGCCCCTCAGCGCAGAGACACAAAGATGATTAAGGGAGTGGAACTGCTGAGGAAAGGCTGAGGGAACTGGGGCTCTTTAGCTTGGAGGAGACTGAGGGGTGACCTTATTAATGTTTATAAATGTACAAAGGCTGAGTGTCAGGAGGATGAAGCCAGGCTCTTCTCAGTCTGAACCAATGATAGGACAAGGGGAAATGAGTGCAAGCTGGAACACAGGAGCTTCCACATAAATATGAGAAAAAACCTTTTCAGTGACAGACACTGGAACAGGTTGTCCAGGGAGGTTGTGGGGTCTCCTTCTCTGGTGGCATTCAAAACCTGCATGGACACATTCCTGTGTGACCTGACCCTAACATTCTGTGATTCAGTGAGAATGGAAGTAACTTTTTTTAAAAATAAAATTCTATATTCACTATAATAAATGTATATGGAGTTATATTCCCAACTTCAGATTCTTTATTATATTGCCTTAAATGAGTTCAGCTACGAGTACTTACCAACACTTGTTTTCATCTTTTAAAGTGGAAATTTAACTCCTGTTATCTTTCTTCTTAAACTACTGCTTAACAGCGGGAGAAAAAAACCCAGACAAAGAAAACAACAAAATCCTTCAGGTTTTAATTACTTCTAAGAAGGCTACAAACCTTCATTGAGGTAAGGAATGGGAGATGAATTCAAGAAGCAGAGAAACAAATAATTTCCTATATAGGACAATCCAGTGTCCAGATGTACATCTAAATATTGTTGTAATGAATCGATCAACTAGCATAATAGAACTCTTACAGAAAGGCTTTGTCTGATTGGTTTGTTGATTGGTTTTGTTCAAGTAAAAAATATGTCAAAGCAAGGAAAAAAAACCAAACCCAAACCAAATATTCCCATTAGTTCTTTTTTTGACCCTCCTATATAAACGATAAATTTCACAAGAGAGATTGAAAGATTCCTGAGACACCACTCTAGACATGCAAATCTACACACTGATCTACATATGACAATGAACTGGAGAAACTTGTAAAGAATTCTGAAGATGGCTTGACTGGAACTGTGAAGTGTTTTTTTGAATGTCATGAGTTACACTAATTATAATGGCAAGTTTATCCCTAAGTAATATTGAAAATCTTAATAGACAGGATGTCTATCTTTTGATACTGAACACTTGACCAGTTAGTACCAGATCCTGATTATGACATGAAAGTTAAGCTCTGGCTTCTGGCTTCATGTGTTAAAATGTGAAAATATTCTGTTAGTGTTACTGAAAGAAAAAGAAAATAAGTAACTAACTAACTAACTAACTAAAGAAAGAAAGAAAGAAAGAAAGAAAGAAAGAAAGAAAATAGAAAAACCCATAAAAAAAAAAAACCACAAACAAAAGGAATGTATTCTGCAGTTTGTATTGGCACACAAGGATGTGGAAAAAGATGATCAAAGTGTTAAGGCAAGCTGTCAAGCACATAATTCATAATGTGGTATTTGCCTGGATTAATACTTAAACTCATGCTTAGGATCTTATTTAAATCAAATCACCGTTGTCTTCCTTTTTGTGAAATACAGGCTGAAAAGCCAAAAGTATCATGATTGGCAAGTTAGACTTTGAAATGTATTAAAGTTTTGACTATATTTGGATAAGCTTCAAAAATCAGCATCAGCATGAAGGAACATTTCTGATATTGCACACCCTCTTAAAGCAAATCCACAGGAAAATACAGGGGAAAAAAAAATAAATGTTATTGAGAATCCTTGTAAGCAAATTCCAGACCAGTACCTGATTTATCTAATACCAATAAATTACATTATACTAATGGTGATATGGAGATTGGAAGTGGGAAGTGTGTGCATACAGGGAACCAAGTAGATGGAAATATTCAGGCAGGTCCTGTAACTCACAAGAGTAAGTGTAGTCTAGGACTAATAGAAAAGAAATTGGATTATTGAAACAAAACTGCAGAGCCAATTTACATGGACTAGAAGTGACAAGATTTTCCATATGGAAATGAGAGGAAACAATCAGAAAGGCAAAATAGTAACTGCAAATTGACCTTTGCCTCACATGAGAGGAGAAGCAGACTTTCAGACAGAACCTAAATATTTGATGATATTCCTATTTGAGAAGCAGGATGATATAATGAATATAAGAAACTAAGAATACAAGAAAAGGGAGAAGGAAGACCAGAGCTCCTGAGTCTTTACAATGGCATTTAAATTGAACAATACCTGGAAAAATAAAAACAGATAAATATTAAAAAATAAATTTCTATATTTTACTTGATTGGTACCTTGCAAAATGCATTGCTCTTGCATGGGGAAATAGAAGCTTTGCAGGATTTAGAACACAATTGTTGGATAAAAAGGGTATATGGAGAAATATTTTGAAAACATCATTGTTTCAAGCAGAAGTTCTTATTCAAATAATAATGAGTAGAAAGAAACCATTTGTCACTGTTTAAGGTCAGGGCAGCCCCCAGACCAATAACAGACACCCTCTTTTAACCCCCCTCCCTCCCTAAAGGGAAGAGAAAGGGAATAAGGGAGAGAAATTTGTCAAGTAGAAACGGAAACTAAAACAGCTTTAATGTAAATTAATAATAAATTTAATATATACAAATATATACACAAAACCAGTACTGAACTCAACCCCCCTGATGGTAATTATGTCATTGTCACCAATGTTGTGAAGCACGCACCAGGAGAGTCCCAGACTGAGCCCTGAAGCAGACGTCGGCTGTGTTCAGGGTCTGGATTCTGGTACCAGCTTCAGAAACACACCAATCAGGATAGAAGGCAGTATGGACAGAGTCCTCTGAGGGCAAGAACCCCCCAAGAGAAGAATGACAACAACACCCCAAACTGAGCCCCAAGCCAAGAGACCCGAGCCAAGACCCTAGCTGAGAGCCTCGCTGGGTCTAGCCTAGAGACCCTCTGGATCCCAGAGCTTTGTATACTGGATATGACATATATGGGATGGAATCCCTCGTTAGTCAGTTTGGAGTCACCTGTTCTCTTCTCCCTGCAGATATGATTGTTCCCTTTCTGCACCCCCCAGTGTGATACACAAGATCCAGCAGTGGCCTTGGTCTGCATTCCAATCCTTGGAGGTAACTCTAAACATGAGGTGTTATCACTGCTATAAGCAGCCACTGTCTGCAAAAACATGCTGCTAACTCCAGAAAGTTCAGTTAGAAAATCTGAGCTGAAAAGTAAAATCACTGAATAAAATTTGTTTCGTTCTCACTCAAACCAGGATACAATTGGATCAAAAGTCATATCTACCATATGTGTCTAATGTCTGGGAGTCAAATGTTTTGCTATGATGAATCTGCATATCATAAGTGATGGGATTCCTGTCCTTTGCGGTACAGAAAGTTCATATGGTTCTACTTTACTCCTGACACAATTGGATTTGAACTTTCTTCTCCCCAAATATGCAAACGAGTATTTTTTTCAGGAAAACTGAGGTAACTGAGAAAAGATTCCACACAGAGAAAGAATGGAAAGTACTTGTGTGTAAGTATCTGTTTTATTAAAAAGCTAGCTTAATCAGAAGTTTGATTTGGTCTGTCTTTTTTTCATACAATTCTGAGATCAATGCAATATGTAAATCGTAGTATTGACTGATGAGACCTTTAAAGAAAAAATCCTCTTTTTCTTAATCTGGAAGAGAAAACAATTTATCTACTGTTGGCTTACACCAAGAAAAACAAATGACAGTGGCCTATTCCAAATCTGACATAATTTCTTGGAGATGTCATTCAGGTCTCTCAGCACTAGTCAATAACATTCCCTGATAAACATACTTTTCTTCCATTTCCTTCCAGACTTTGTATTTCCATGTAAAAGTATAAAAGAATTCTTGTGTTATCTTCTAAATTAAGATCATTAGAGAGGTGTAACAGATTTAGATACTTCAATAGTAGAGACTTAATGAGCATTAAAATCCATTGAGAATTGATGCTATTCGTCCAGACCTCAGGTTCATTTGAAAGTTCTTCTAGAAATGTCTTCTCTTTGTGATGCTAGCATGAGAACAAATATTTTCTCTGTAAATGTAGCAATTGCAGTTTACAAATTGATGGAAGGTAGAAATAATTACTGTTTACTGTTTCAAGTATAAAGCATGCATAAGTTCATTTGTTCAAGAATATTTTGCAAACTCCAGGTGGTCTACAGAATCACCTAAGTTGTAACTGCAAATGATAGTGAGGGAAAATATTAACAAATTTAAAGAGTCAATAAATCAAAGAAGGAAATTAATATTCATTAAACTGTCCAAAAGACTTTACTAAATATTTTTTCCCTCTCACCCAGGAAGTAAAAATGTTTAAAATAATGAGTGTGACATTAATTATGTTCATACCCACTAAATTAATTATTATTGCAATCCCTTTTATGTTAAACAGGAAGAAATAGGTCTCATGATCCAGCTTTGGGAAGTAACTGGCCCAAATTATTCAAATATTTTTAGGCCTAGTAACATACATAATACTACAGCTGATCCCTAAAGATGATTAGAGTTTGACTTACAGTATTTAAGAAAAATATAAGAGATAGAGAAATTAAGAAAGAGAATAATTTCCATTCAATGGTATTTTTGTGCTGAAAGAATAATTCCAGAACCTTACATTTGATAATTTTAAAGCCTTTACCCAATGTGATAGAATCATTAAGCTAAACATTTGTATGTGGCATGTCACAACAAGGAACTGACAGCTCAGCACACATTCTATACTTAAAGCAGCATTCTCATGCATGTCAAACATTCTTTTAAATAATATTCAGAATATTTCATTGGTATATCATCATATCTCAGTTAATCATGAGATTCAACTTGTGGATGTTGGATATCTCAAAGATTAGGCACAGTGCTTTGAAAACAATTGGATAGGGCAAAGTTGCTGTGCTATCTTTTATAAGATACTCACACAGGAAAGACGTATGACAAGTTCCACACTTGATGAAAACTCACAGGTGGTGATCTCATCATAATAAACAGAAGTGCATTGTTTGCAAGACAGAGAACAAAGGAGATAACATTTATGGTGAATTTTT